>CM076572.1:1316276708-1316531466 GCA_034641835.2 Pinus albicaulis
ACTTTGGGGTAAGAAAAACAGTGGCGCATCTACAGAGGTATTGTTATTGGCCTCGCATGATAGATAGTGTGTCACGTTTTATAAGAGGTTGTTCTATGTGTGCAACAAGAAAGACTAGCAATAGGAAGCTTTGGTTGTACACGCCACTACCGGTACCATCAAGGCCATGGGAGAGTGTATCCACGGAATTTTTTGGAGGTCTACCTATGTCAAGAAAACAACATGATTATCTTTATGTAGTTGTGGATAGATTCAGTAAAATGTGTATACTTATGCCATGTACGAAAACCATTACTGCTAAAAAAACTGCTGAACTTTATTTTCAACATGTATGGGTTCATTATGGATTGCCAACTTCTATTTTTAGTGATAGGGATTCCAGGTTCGTTGGGAATTTTTGGTCCAATAATTGGAAGATGATGGACACAAAGTTAAAAAAGAGTAATACTTTTCATCTGCAAATTGATGGCCAAACCGAGGTGGTGAACAGAACTGTTGTGCATCTATTGAGAGGATATTGCAGCAAACATCCCAAGTTGTGGGATGAAAAACTGCAGTATATTCAACACACTTACAACAGGGCCAAGCACTCTTCTACAAATACTTCACCTTTTGAAGCCTGCTTTGGGTATTTGCCGAAATCACCATTATACTTCATCTTTGAGAAGGATTTTGCAATTGATGGGCATAGTGATATTGACAAGGCTCAAAAGTTCATTGAGAAAATTCAGATTATTCATCAACAAGTTCAAGAACAACTTGAGAAGAGTCAAATAAAATACAATGAGAGGCATGACAAACATAGAGTAGATCACAAGTTTCAAGAAGGAGATGAGGTATGGTTGCACAGAAGCAAAGAAAGGATGCAAGGAGAAGGTAAGAGGCTCAATCACATTCGTTATGGTCCATTTAAGATCATCAAGAAAGTTGGTAACAATGCATTTCAATTGGACTTGCCTTCATATATGCAAATGTATTCAGTTGTCAATGTGGAAAATTTGTGTTTTTATGAGAATCCTTTGATTGATGATCAAGGGAGTGATGTTTAGTTTCCGTCTACAGAAGATTTTTCGCCAGAATTTCTGGATGAGCTCAAGGAGGATACCATCCTTGACAGAAAGACACACACTTCTAAGAGGGGAAGTGTCGATTACCTTCGAGTTGGGCTCAAGGACAGTAAACCAAGTAAGGCAAGGTCGATGGAAGTTGAAAAGGTGAGGGAGTTGTACCCTCATCTTATGAACATGTAATTAAAGTCTTTTGGGGTCCAAAATATTCCCAATGGTGAGGTGTGATCAGGAGATCATGTATTTTGCTCAAAATTGAAAGTGCTTGAAACTGTACCGAACTTAAATGACCGAGTAGATCTCGTTGTTGTGATTTCGATGCCATGAACATTTTGAAAAATCGATGTCGTATGAGGAAGATATCATGTTCTGATTGTTTTCCTAAACAACTAAAATTTTGTGACAGGATTGACTGGGATGCCCAGTCAGCATGCAAGTACAGTTAACAAGGGTGGCATATTCTCATAATATTATGTTTTCTTAAACCATTCATGTTTCACCAAGTGGTAGTTTCTGGGCAGTTTGATGGTTTGTACGAATTTTAGTGAGGGTCGTTGGATGTGTGACACGTGGCGAGCCCAGAGGCTGCCACGTGTCCCCTGGACCGTTGTGAAACATTTTGGTGGAGTTTGGGGGGTTCTACCCTGTGACCTCCGGCGCGCCATCACTGACCTCCACTATCTCCTCTATGCATTAGTTCTTACCCTATAAGGGCGCCAGAACTATTTAAGTTTTATAACATATGCAATTTGGGGGGGGGGGATTGCTAGCGGTCCCAACCCACCAGTGGCCCCATTGAAGTTGGTCACATGTTAAATTTTCTTAAACTGCAACATATATTACATGGCCCAATGGTTCCATAACCATGACATTAAACAGCTCTGACGGCCCGTTCACATGTGAATCTGCATGGTTATCACAATGTTCAAAGCACTGTCACATGACTCGGACATCGCGGTCAGGCACAAAAGTTAATCCGACAGTTAAGGTAAACTCCCAAACCAACTCCAGTTCAAACAGTAAACTCTGTGGTTTCAACTTGGGTTCCGCCTAACATAAATGGTAACTGGGGTTTCAGGGGTTGGCATGTGGCCACCCCCACCCCTTAACATTTAACGTTATTAGTTAAGTTAGCAGATTTAAAAGCGCACCTCTAAAATTAAGGAGAAATGGCTATTTTTAACCACAAATAGGAGTAATTCTCCACTTTTAGTGGAGGTTTTGTAGGAGTCATTGTGAAAATGTCTAGGGAGGTCAATTTTCAACCAATTTTGGGTGAAACAAGTGTCTATCTAGACTAATTTGGGCATTCTGGAGCCACTATTGCAGAGAAAACAACCATTAGAGGCTTGTAAACACATGTATTTGTAATTTTTATCATAATGACAAAGAGGGACATGCCATTGCGAGCTGGACCAGTAGATGTAGCCCAGGAGGGGTGAAATGCTTCATCATGCATGCTGTGTAAAACTTATGTGATATTATTTCTCTATTATACACTGTTGTTCAATGTTATTTAGGCTTATTTACATGCTTAAAACTCACAAATTCATCTATGTTTCATGGTTATATTACTCATTCCTTAAGAAAACAAATGGAGACAAATTGTACATGTTTTTATTACTGAAAGGGCACTTAGCACAGCAAACTAATACACTCCTTTAGATCAATATGCCATATGTTGCTTGTTGCACTTGTAAGCCAAGAAAATATGCTAGTTTCCAAAGTAAAGACATTTCAAATTCTTGCTACCTAACAGAAGAAAATTTCTGACTCATGGACTCTTCATTACTTCCAAAAATGATGTCATCAACATACACAACAATTATCAATAGTTTATCATAAGTTACTGTCAACAGATCCCTTTGTGAAACCTTGTTGTTGAAGATATTTGTCAAGACGATAGTACCATGCCCGAGGAGCTTGTTTGAGACCATATAAAGCCTTTTTAAGTTTGCAAACAATTTTTTCATCATTTCCGAGAATGAATCCTTCTAGTTGTTCTATATAAACTTCTTCTTCTAGATCACCATTGAGGAAAGCATATTTTACATCCATTTCATAAATTTTTACTGTTGAAAACTTGAAAAAGCAAGAAACATTCTTATGGCTTCAAGTCTAGCTACAGGAGAAAATGTTTCTTCAAAGTCTATACCTTCTTGTTGAGCATACCCTTTACAAACAAGTCTAGCTTTGTTTCTAATAACATATCCATTTTCATTTAACTTGTTTTTGAATATCCATTTTGTTCCAATAACATTTTTATCATGAGGTCTTGGAACCAATTCCTAAGTATGATTCTTTTCAATCTAATCAAGTTCTTCATTCATGGCTTGAATCCACATTCATCTTTACTAGCTTTATTTACATTCTGTGGCTCAATAGTGGATAAGAATGCTAGTAGCTAGGGGGTCCTACAAGAGTTCTTCTTTTTTGGACATTTGATCCCTTTTCTCCCAGAAATTGGGATTTTAGATGATTCTTTTGGACATACCTGGATGGAGTTTTTTCAGATATATCTTCTTCTGGTGCTTCATTGGGTTCTCCTTATATATTGTTGCTATTTGATGAGGGAAAACATACATCATCATCATCATCATTTGTTGTTGTTATTTCCCTTTTAGGAGCAGTGAGAGACTCGTCAATTACAACATCAATACATTCAACAATATTATGATGTCTTTTATTCTAACATTTATATGATTTACTTCTAGAAGAGTAACCAGGAAATATTCCTTCATCTGCTCTAGGCTCAAACTTACCAAGTTTTTCATCATTTTTCTTGATAAAAAATTTTCTTCCAAAAACTCTAAAATGCTTTACAGTGGGAAGATTAGCAAACCAGAGCTCATAAGGAGTTTTATCACTGTTCACACGAACATGAGCTTTGTTAAGAATATTTACTAAGATATGTGCTACTTCTCCCGAAAAGGTATCGGGAGTTCCAGATTCATCAAGCATAGCACGAGCCATCTGTTGAACTGTTCTATTCATTCTTTCTACCACGCCATTTTGTTGTGGGGTTCCATCTACAGAAAACTGTCTTTTTATGCCATGATGTTCACAGAATCAAAGAATTCATTTGATATATATTCTCCTCCTCGGTCAAATCTAAGACTTTTTATTTTTAGATCTAATTCACTTTCAACCAGAGCTTTGAAGATCTTAAATTTTTCAAATGCTTCATATTAATGTTTTAGTAAACCAATCCAACACATTCTAGAGAAGTCATCAATAAATAAAATATAGTATTGTTCTCCACGAGATGAATTTTTCCTTACAAGTCCACATAAATCAGTATGTATAAGTTCAAGAGGCCTACTTGTTGATCCTTCTTTGGCATTGAATTGCACCCTATTTTGCTTACCAAATTGACATGATTTGTATATGGTACTTTCAGGCAGAGTGATGCTGGGAAGATCGCAAATAGCTTTGAGTCTGCTATATTTTCTTATCTGAGAGAAGCTCAAATGTCCCAATATTCTGTGCCATAGCCAATTTTCTGAATATTTACCTAAGTAGCATTGCTCTTTGCCACCTTTCAATACATACAGATTGCTTGGTGTTCTAGTTCCTTTTATTACCATTTTTCCTGTGTCAAGTTCACATACTACACATTATTTTGAACTAAAGACAACTTCATTTCCTTGATCACACATTTGAATCACACTCAACAGGTTATGCTTTAATCCATCCACATACATAACATTGTTAGCTTTCACCTTTTCTTTTAGAAAAACAAAACCTTTTCCTTTAATGACAGCAGGAGAGTCATTTCCAAAGGTAATATTATTTTCCTTCTCTAAAGCATTGTATGAAAGGAGTTTATTTTTATCACCTGTCATGTGTTTTGAGCATCCACTATCAATGTACCATTGATTTTCTTCCCCTTCTACAAATAAAGCTATGTCACAACTTTCAACCTGTAAGTCCTTCTTTCTCCATACCTTGAATTTGAAGGTATATGCTCTTTTGGCTAAAGTTTGCTCCTACATTCAGATTCTTCATGTCCAAAGTTATTGCAATAAGAAAATTCAATTTCATTTTGAAGAGGAGAATACTTGTTATAAGTATTCTTCTTTATTCCAGTCTCATTTCTTTGCTTTCTTGCTACTCTAGTCATGATGGTTTTGTATGCAACACATTGAGCATCTTTATGACCAAAATTATGACATGAGAAACATTGTCCATTAAAGAAGAAATTTCTGCGGTCATGAAACCTTCTATTTATGTTTACCTGTTGATTGATATTTTTGTTATTGTTCTTCCTTGTATTGAAGTGGTCATGATTTACCTGTGTCATCCCTTTGTTCTTTTGTTAAGTGACAAAATGTTGTTGGCTAGCTTTAGCTTCATTTAGATAGCTTGGTGCTGAAGACTGAAAGGATTCTCCAATATATCCAAGACCTGTATTTACAAGAGGAAAGCGTTGTACCTTGATAATTTCATCTAAGATTTTAGATCCTTTAGAAAATCTAAGATTTAAAGTTTTCACTTTCTCAATTTCCTTTCTTAGACTTACTATTTCACATTCTAATTTCTCATTGTGCTTCTCCTTTTCTATAAGCTGATTCTTTAGAGTATCTATGGAAATTTTGTTTTCTTCCAAACATATTTTGAGATGATTTATTTCCTCAAGAAAATCATTTTCTTCTAATGCATCTATAAAGTATCTTTAGCCTCACTAGATTCTTTTTCAAAATGCATGAGTAGTGTAATATCTTGATCAGATTCTCCTTCTTCACTATTTGATAGACCATCATTATCTTCATGAGTATAATAGCTTTTTCTATTGATAAATCGTTTCTTATTTCCTTTTGCCACTTCCTTTCCCTTTTCATGATTATCTTTATGGGGACATTTAGCATCATAATGACCAACTCTTCCATAAGAAAAACATTTAAAAAAAAGCTTACCTCTAAACCTTCCAGTGCCAAGTTGTAGCTTCTTTAAAACATTTATATCATCTTCTTCTAAAACATACCATGATCCTTCTTGTTCTTCTACTTCCTTTCCTTTTGCAGTAGCTCTAAAGACAACTTCTTGGACTTCAGATGGACCTCCTTTCCTCATTTCACATGTAGTCAGAATCCCATGAAGATGAACAATAGTAAGAGTTTTTATATCCTGCTTCTCTTCAATAGCAAATAATTTTGACTCGAATTTGGGAGTTAGAGATCTCAAAACCTTTTCTACTAGAGTAGCGTCAGTTATGGTTTCACCCAGATTTCTCATATGATTTACAATATCATCTAGACATAAAAAGAAACTAGAAATTATTTCCTCATTATTCATTCTGAGTTTTTCATATTGAATTCTGAGATTTTGGAGTTTAGCGCTTTTTACCTTGGAATCACCTTCATAGCTTAGAATGATTTTGTCCCATATCTCCTTTATTGTATTCAGCTACATGACTTTGACAAATTCAGATTCAGTCAAACTTCCCAATAATGCATTGACCTCCTTTGCATTGGTTTCATACTTATTTTTTGTTGTTGGATTTGTTGGAACTGAAGTTGGATATTGATAACCTCCTTCAACTATAGCCCATACATTTTCTCCAAGAGATTGAAGATATGATCTTGTCCTTGTTTTCCAGAAGATTAAATTGTTTCCATTGAAGAGAGGAGGCCTAATAGATGTTGTCCCATCTTGATTTCTCATCTTAGTTGATCTTCCTTCTAGTGATTAAGCTCTTCAGAAGGACCTGCTCTGATACCAATTGTTGGGAAAAATACTGAGAGGGGGGGGGGGGGGTGAATCAGTATTTATAGTTCATTGAAATTTTTTACTTTTTCTTTACTGAATTCCATACGAGACTTTAATGAACCCAAATAGCATATACACGTGGATATACCAACAAAAACTTGCATATACTAAGATAACTTTATTGTTAGATAAACTTTCAGAAACAATCTTTAACTCAGCTTATCAGTTATGCATTAGACAGTTAGAGTAAATATGTGTAGTAATAGCAGAATAAATCATCATACATGAACACCAATATTTGAGGTGGAAACCCAATTCGAGAGAAAACCACTGCTGCTGTCGTCTCTATCTTCAATATTGATTATATGGAAAACTTCTTACAATATTGTGCTAATGCAGACTCATATCAGTACGCAAGCATCTACCTACAGAAGACTGCAACCTTCTCTCATTCTCTAGCTACTACTAGAATGGAGCTACAACCCCCTGATCTTGTTTACCAGCCACTACTGGAAGGGGTCTTCGACCCCCTGATCAGAACAATAGCCTCTAATGGCAGGAAGCTTCTACTTCCATACTGAAGGCTTCAACCATCAGAACCACTGCAGACCACGTTTCATCAATTTTCACATTGGATCCCACAGCTTCAAAACAACTAATCATAAAGATCATCAATAATATACTTAACCCAAACTTCAATCAGAACAGTGAGATTACTGTAACCAGAACATAGTAATAAACCCAGATTTCAGAATCAACATGTAGAAATAATCTCAACCCTGATCATTCATTATCTTAAAATGCACACACTACATTTCTTTACTAAGCCCGCGTGTATACGTGCTTTCCTGCACACCAACCTGTGTATAGATCTGAGAATACTGATCTTCCAGAATATGGTCAGTCACAAAACCATATCTAAGGCTTTTAGTCAAATATCTTTTTAGTATTTCAGAACCCTTAATCAGTCAGTCATCAATAAACATATTTACTCATTCATTGATCAGATTTGTACAAATTCAACTTAGCAACATATACAGTATTCAAGCAACCCAGATCTACATGAAGACTTCATTGACAAACAGTAGAAATACAACAGCAATAAACAGATAACCTCTGCAGTAAGTTTCAAAAAACCCTGACTTCCATACGCACTTTTTCTTAGACAAAGTCGCGTATTTACGCGCTTTTACCAAGACGAACTAGCGTATAGATCTGTAAGTAATGATTTTGCATAATGTTTCAGATCTATAGAATTACCCAGATTTCTTCAATTCACTTCAGCAAACATGCACCAAATCACAGATCTAATCATCTCTTAAATAGATCAAGTACATAGTTATTTCAGGTCTAGAGATCTTTATCCATCATTGTATCCAGGGGTGCATCATAGATTTAGATCTACTAATAAAATAAGGTTCATCCCATGCAGATATAATTCAGAGATAAGTATTCAGTAACAACCCTTACACATGCACACACTTGCACTATGATCTTCCTCTCCTTATATAGGATTAGCCTTTATCAATACCATGAGACAAAACCACACAAGTGTTGATGGTATTCTTGGAAGAAATCAAATAGACGATACAACGCTCAATACTGTGGGCTAATACCATGGTAATGCCCCTTGGTATTATGATTTTAGAGAGAAAAAGGTATACGCGACTCAGATTCTTCATACCCGCATGTATACATGACTTCTCTTCATAAAAACTACGTTTATACAAATTTTGGATGTATACGTGTGTTGCCTGTATACTAAGTAGCGTATACATTGCCTCCATACATGGGTTGCCTTCATCAAACCTACGTATACATTGAGAAATATTTCTTGTTTCATTTCTCTGGCACTTACTAGAATTCCTTTCTCTGTCACATCGAAACTGACCTGTAGAAAAATTATTTTTACATCTTTAAAAACTAGGTTGCTTATCAAAAGGAAACTCATCAAGTAGGTTTACATCAAGGAAAAATTCATCATGTAGGTTGCCATCAAGGACAACATATTGCATCATATTGCCAACAATATCCCCTCCTCCATCTCTATAAATTGATCACCTTCCAATGCCTCTGCTAGTTAGAACTGAATAGAATATAATAACAGAGAGAGGTTTTAAGATGTTCATAAGCTTTGAAGGAGAGAGTTTAGACCCTTGGCTTTCTCACACTGAGTTGAAAAAGAGTTCTTTGGGGACATGCCCAGATTCAGACTGGCTGAAGGAGAGATTCGACATCAAGGTGCAGGTTTTAACTCCTCTTTTAGTAATAATATGATACAACTGATATTTATTTTCCATTATTTTTCGTGTTTATGATAATAATTCTAGCATTCCTTGATCAGTTAGATAGATTATTCTTGTATATGCATGTTTCACTTTTATGTTTCTTGTTGTTTCTTGGTCACTTATGTAGGTAATTGAATGTTTATAGTAGCAGAGATCAAGTTTGGAAGGGCAAAGGACCAAAGAGCTTCGATGAAGAGAAACATCGCAGCATTAGACCAAGGTAGCCCATCTCCTTCTATCTATGTTTCATTTATAATATAGGAAAGTAGGTACTAGCTTGTTCCCTTTGTTTCTAGACCCACCCTAGGGCTAGAGGAATCGTCTTTGTCCATGGAGAGGATTTACCTAGACAAAAATTACATTCTTCCTTCACCTACTGAAAATCCAAACATATAGCCACAAACTCTGCCACTTCCTTCCTAAGATTCAGCCAATAGTATAACTTCTTCATCGTCGTCAATGTCTTCTAATATCCTAGGTGACCTGAGTATGGATTAACATGAAACTTCCTCAAGATAATATTATTGAGCTCAGTGGCATCTGACACATAGATCATGTTCCTAAATATTAACAAACCATCTATCATGAGATAATAGTCTGCATCCTAATCACATGCACCTGCACCTGCACCTATACATGTACTTTGTTGTAACCTGTGCCTGAGCTATATACCTTCATCCTATTGTCCTGCCTGTAAGATATGATCTTGTAAGCCTGTCCCATAGGAACTTGTAGCTTCTATATGATTCATATGTACTTTCCTACTGAGAGCATCTGCAACCCTATTCTCCCTTCCATTAATATATCTGATCTCAAAGTCAAACTCACTAAGGATGACCAACCATGTAGCTTGTCTGGCATTCAGATTTAGTTGGTCAAATAGATACCTCAAACCAATGTGATCGCTCATTAGTACAAATCTCTTGTCAATAAGATAATGCCTCCACATATTCAAAGCCTGAATAATAGTTTCCAACACAAGGTCATGAGTCATGTAGTTTTTTTCATGCTAATTTAATTTCTTGGATTCATAGCATACCACTCGTCCCTCTTTCATAAGGACTCTATACACACTAAAAATTATTTATCTAGATCTATAATATTAAGAACTAGAGAATTGGTCAACAACTGCTTCAACTGGTCAAAACTAGCTGCATTCTTCTGTCCACTCAAACTTCTTACCTTTTCACTGCAAATATGTAATAGGATGTGAAATGCGTGAGAAGTTCCTGATGAACATCCTGTAATAACTTGTTAATCCCATAAATTATCTAAATTCCTCCACATTCTTAGGAGCTACCCAATCCATCATGGCCTTTATCTTTTTTGAATCTACTTCAATGCCTTCCTTGGAAACAACATGTCCCAAGTAGTGTACCTCTGTCTGGAATAAAATTCACTTGTTAAGCTTAGCATATAATTGATGATATCTTAGTAATATCAACATTGTTGCTAAATGCTCGACATGGTGTTCCTCATTCTTAGAATATACCAAGATGTCATCAATGAATACAATAAAAAACTTGTCCAGATAAGGATGAAACACATTATTCATCAAACACATGAATGTATTTGGGTCATTAGTCAAACTGAATGAAACTACATCAAACTCATAATGCCCAAACCTGGTCCTGAAGGTGGTCTTGTAGATGTAATCTTCTTTGATGCATACCTGATGGTATCCCAATCTCAAATTGATCTTTGAGAACACTATTTCATCGTTCAACTAATCAAACAAATCATCAATCCTTGGAAATGGGTACCTGTTCTTGATCGCCACCTTGTTTAGCTTCCTATAATCAATGCACAACCTGAGAGTACCATCTTCTTCTTTACAAAAAACATTGGTGCACCCCAAGGTGATACACTCGGCCTAATGTATCCATTTTCAAGAATTTCCTTCAGCTGTAACTTCACTCTACTAACTATGCCATGCTCATCTTGTAAGGTGCCTTTGATGTTGGTGCTTCCTCTTGTACCAACTTAATATAAAATTCCACTTCCCTATGAGGACGTAACTCTGGAATATCTATTGGGAACACATCATGAAACTACTACAATACAAGATACAAAATCCTTAGCACTGGCATTATTGAACCAATCAAGGAATCAGAATGGGTTAGCCCTATGATGGTCCAAGAAAAAAGACTAAAGGAGAAATAATGATTTGCATTGATCTCCACAAGCTGAACAATGCATGTGTCCATGATCCATTTCTGAGACCGTTCACAGATGAAGAACTGGAGAATATTGGTGTGTAGGAAGCCTACTCATTTATGGATGGATTCTCAGGGTACCATCATATCGGAATTTCATCGGAGGATAAGAGCAAGACCACCTTCGCTACTTAGTGGGGGTCATTTTAGTACATTGTCTTGCCATTTGCATTAAAGAACACTCCAGCCACATTTTTCAGAGTCTTTGTCACATCTTTCAATGAGTATATCCACAAGTTTCCGGAGGTGTATTTTGACGACTGGACAGTCTTTGGCCTACTAAAGAAGCATGTCTCTCTGCGCTTGATGTTGGATACATACAAGAAATATCAGATCTCCTTAAATTGAAGAAGTGCATTTTCTGCGTATCATATGGTATATTGTTGGGGCATATTGTTTATAAACAAGGTTTGATGGTATGCCCTGTGAATATCGTTGTGATTATAAACTTGGAACCCCCAACAAGTGTAAATAAGCTATGCATGACACTTGGACATACATGCTATTATAGTAAGTTCATCAAGGCATATGCGCAGATCATTGTGGAAATGGAGAAATTATTAAAGAAAGATGTAAGTTCTATTGGGATGATGATTGACAAAAAAGCCTTGATGTACTGAAAGAAAATATGGTGACTGTGCCCATTCTCATTTTCCTAGATTGGAAGAAGGAATTCCACGTGAATGTCGATGCATCGTGCATAGCCTTGGGAGATGTGTTAGCGCAGCCTGGAGAAGGAGATATTGATCACCTGGTAGCTTTTGCAAGCAGGAAGTTGTCTAAGGAAAAGAGGAACTACTCCACCACAAAGTGTGAAGGGTTGGAAATGGTATATGTGCTACAAAAATTTCGACACTATCTATTGGGTGTGCACTTAAAAATGTTCACGGATCATTCTACTTTGAAGTACCTAGTCAACAACCCTGTGTTGTAGGGGGGGGAATTTCCTATGGTTATTGTTGTTCTATGAGTATGACTTTGAAGTGATGGCCAAACAAGGATGTTTGAATGGCCGACCAGATCATCTGTCTAGGATCGAGATAGACGAAGATCCGAAAAATCTTGAGGAAGGCTTACCTGATGCGCAGTTGTTCACTATCAAGGTTGCATATGAGCGTTTCCTAGATATCATTCAGTTTCTCTCAATGGGAATTGCACCTGTGAAATACACTACGCAGCAGAAGAAAGAGAAGGACATTTGTACAATTTGGGGGTTGATGAGATTCTACGAAGATATTCTAGCGACCTAACAATTCCTTAGCATGAACGACACAACATCTTGGTTGAAGGACATGGTAGAGTAGTTGGAAGTCATTATGCAAGGAAAGCCACTACACAGAATATTCTACAAGATGGAATTTGCTGACCCACGGTGCATAAAGATTCGGAGTATTGTAGCAGATGCGATGTTTGTCAGAGGATTAGAAGACCATCTCAAAGAGATGAAATGGCGATGCATCCCCAAGTTATGTTGCACGCATTTGATAAGTGGGTGATTGAATTTGTAGGACCAATTGATCTGCCAAGAAATAAAACGGGTGCATGATACATTATTACTATGAAAAATTACCTCACTATATGGGTTGAGGCACAACCAATGAAGAAGTGTACTACAGATACATCAGCAAAGTTAATTTTTGAGAATATTGTGTCATGGTTTGGTTACCCAAAGATCCTGATGAGTGATAGAGGAACGAATTTTCTGAATAGCACTATTGAAGCTTTGACCACGGAGTTCCAAATGGGTCACCAAAAAAGTACGCCATATCACCCCCAAGGGAATAGCATGGCCGGAACCTTCAAAAAAATTCTATAGAATGTGATGACAAAGGTTTGCAACATTAACAAGAATGATTGGGAACTGTGCATTCCTATAGTTTTATGGGCCTACTGAACTATCTGTAAGAATTTGATAGGTCAAACCTTGTTCCAATTGCTATATGGCCAGGAAGCAGTGATGCCGATGGAATATATTGTGTCTAGTATTCGCATCACATCAGTTACAAATATGGCAGACAACGAAGTTATGGAGCATAGATTGGAGCAATTGCTCGCACTGGAAGAGGATAGGTCCATCGTTGGGTTCCACCAATAGGTTCAGAAGGAGAGGGATAAGGTTTGGCATGATCGGCATTTCAAGAAAAAGACATTCAAGGATGGAGACCTAGATCTTTTGTATGACACCAATTTTGCAAAATTCTCGAGAAAGTTGCAAATGCACTGGTTGGTTCCTTACATTGTCAGGGATGTCTCGGAGGGGGGCGCAACTCAGCTCACGAATTTGAATCGATATTTGTTCCCTAAACGTATTAATGGAAGCCGATTGAAGTTGTACCAAGATAGCTCCATCCATGGAGGTTCACAATGACTATATGGTCGGTGAAGATTATTAATGCTCGACGCAGTTGATAGAGGGTATAAGACTATAAGAGAGTTGTATTTTGAGACGAGCGCAGGCGAGAATGAGTCAAGCGATCAGGCTTCAAGCAAGCATGTCTCAAGCAAGTATGACACAAGCAGACTTATAAAAATAGTATGTTGAATATTTTCCACCACTGAAGGATGCCTTGAGTGGTATCAAATCAAAGTCTGATGGCGCACCTGCATTATGACTCAGGATGAGTCACAATTTTATGTTAGGGGCCTGTTGGACAAGGTCCCCCTCGAAGAAAGAAGTTGGAGAAAGACTTTGATGATCGAGGAGCAGAGCGTGCAACAAAGAGTTATATTTAGAGTCTTAGGGGCTTTGGGGTGGGTCAAATCTCCTTATTTTCTAATGGGATGTGAATATTTTGTGAACGTTGAACTCCAACCTTGGTTTTCGGACCATGGTATTAAAAAAAAAATTATATAAGGATTTTAGGATATATGTCATAGATTGGGAAAAAAGGTAATTGATGAAATGCATTTGGAGGTAGACTGATTTGAGTAAGATTATGTGGTTTTGGGTTAGAGGAAAGGCTCCCGCATCTGAGTGCGTGAAGACCTTAGGAAGTCTATAGCTGAGTATGCAGAACCCTGTAGCTGAGTGCGCAGGGTGGAATTTATTGTAATGGAAGGATATGAATGTTAATGAAGGACTCTTGAAGATAGATATGTGTTTCTATTCATGTATTAACACATATTTCATTAAATTTGGAATTAAATAGTCGATCTATAATTTCAAAATAACCAAAAAAAGAAATTCTTGTGATGTTCTTGTAATAAAAAAATTCCAAATTTAATAAAATATGTGTTTATTTGTTTTATTTGTATTTTATGTTATCTGTTCCAAGTAAGGATTCTGATCTGTAATTGCATCGCGAAGTATGATTCTTGACTATTTATATTGTTTTGAGCTTAATTAAGTAAGATCGTGGAGTTTGCAAGTACATTCAATAGATGTGTTAAACATCGACTATATAGTTTATATATCTATTCTGTGAAGCTCTACCTAGGATAGAGAGGAAGTTAGGCTCTAACTTCCTCGGGTGAGACTTCGATTGTAGAAATTTATAACCAAAATAATGTATTTCCGGATTCTCCTGATCTAACAATTTAATCTTATGTTAAATACATAATCCTTCCACTTAATTCTTTGCGGAAATTAAATCTCCAATTGCAAACATATGAAGAAAAATCAATCGCACATAACAAGATGTTTTACCGGGAAATCTTAAAGCTAAAAACCCCAACTATCATATATTATGTATATCAATGGAACATGTAACAATCTCATACAAAGATTAGCTCATAGAGCTCTCAGTACAATATACAATCTTCACGCACTGTCATGCAGAAAATTTGCATATCTATGCACCAATTTCTTGCCTCCCGACAACCTGCCTCCACTGCGCAATACCTGCTGAAGAAGATCCCTAAATTAATCTGATCTTGGCTTACTTGTACTGCGCAATCCTCATTGGTAACTCCAATGTGTGTGTAGATGAATTGAATGCACCACTATAGTCACAAATGATAGTCAAACACACCCTTTCACTTATCTCTCCATTTGGTCTCCACTGGATCTGACATGCAAGTAGTTAACTGTTGTATTTCTTCAGTTGCAAGTAAGACACTACTTGTGAATTAATTAAATAATTAATTCACTCATCTTTCACTAGTGTATATTTAGTTACAACTAGCAAAACTAATTTTAACTCATTTAACTGAGTTAAACTAAATAAAAACTCCCATAACTACTCTTCCAACTTTGTTACAACTGTGTCACACTCAGTTACAACGAATTCCAGCATGCATGAGTCACCAACCAACCTTGCAACTCGTAAGTCCTTCAGCTAACTGGTTTTCCACATCAGTTAACTGAAATCAATTGCTCCAAGAGAATTAGTTATTATTTATTGTCTGATTATCATTAAGGGCTAATAATAATCGACATGCATTCTATTTTTAGATTAGCGAACAAACCGACCAGGATCTTCCTCATCCAGATAGCCTCACATGCAGCTTGACTTGCTTCCATGTATTCCGCTTCTGCTGAACTGAGTGCCACAAATCTTTGTTTCCTGTTGTACCAAGAAACAACTATAGATCTAATACAGAAAACCCCTCCTGATGTGCTCTTTTTGTCCATTGGGCTGCCTGCCCAATCTGCATCTGTGAATCCATGCAACTTCACCTCATCCATCTGTCTTTACCATAATCCATACTCAGATGTGCCCCTGATATATCTCAGGACATGCTTGCCCGCCTTCCAAAAGAGCTTGGTAGGCTTAACCATCGCTTGACTAAGTTGGTTCACCGCATAGCATATGTCCGGTCTTGTATTAACTAAGTACATGAGTGAACCCACCAACTGTTGATAGATAGTAGCATCCACTACCTCTGCCGATGTAGCATCCTCTTTCCTCCAATTTCCTGGAAGAGGAGTACCCATGGGTTGGTAGCCCTCCATGTGAAACTTCTGAGTATCTCTTGAGCATACTTGCCTTGAGACACAAAAATTTCACCTTCTCGCTGCCATATTTCCAATCCAAGGAAATACTGAAGAATACCCATATCCTTCATCTCGAACTCCTTTGCAAGGTCCTCCTTGCATGAGTGTATCAGCTGCTCATCACCAGTCAGTATTAAATCATCAACATAAAGAACAATGATTAAAAGCTTACCCTCCACCATAATCTGGTATAGTTTTGCATCCGCCTCACTCTTGGTGAAGCCAAGTCCAGTGAAATAGCTGTCGATACGAGTGTACCAAGCATGAGGTGCTTGCTTCAGCCCATACAACACTCTTTTGAGTCTGAAAACATGCGACTCGCTGCTAAAGATCTCAAATCCTTCAGGTTGCTCAATGTACACTTCTTCCTCAATGATCCCATTAAGGAATACAGTCTTCACATCCATCTGATGAATGTGCCAACCCATCTGCACTAAGAGATCAAGGATGGTCCTTATGGAAGAATATCGTGTGATAGGTGCAAAGGTTTCTTCATAATCAATCTCCTCGATCTGTGAGAAGCCCTAGGCAACAAATCTTGCCTTATACTTCTCAACACTCCCATCAGCAGCTTGCTTTACCTTGTAGATCCATCTTAAACCTACCACTGATTTACCAATAGGCCTTGGAAAAATATCCCAAGCATTGTTTCTGACAATGGAGTCATACTCTTCCACCATGGCATCTACCCATGTGGGCTCCTGCGCTGTTTCCTCCATGGAAGATGGATCTGTCACGATACACTTTCTCATGAGAGCCAAGTATCCAGTGAATCAATTAGGTGATTGTCTTTGTCTACACTGTGAAGTAGAGACTCCTACATTCTCTGTCGCATCAAGCTTTAGCCTCTCAGCTTCTGTGGTAGTCTTTCTGCTTGTTCTAATGTTTGGTTCTACATGAGTGGACTCCTCCACTCCATGAGTCTCCTCCTGTGGCTAATCCACATTTAGAGGCTCATGTTTGGGAACAAGTAGTTCCTCCTCTGCATGCAAGTATAGCTCCCTCTCAAGCATAGCTCGTGCAACACCCACGATCGTTCTGTTCTTCCTCTCCGTGACCCCATTCTGTTGTGGGTTATGAGGTGCTATGAGTTCTTTCCGAATTCCTTCTTTTCTAAAGAAGTATTTGATTTTGTTCGAGATATATTCACCACCATAATTTCTCCGCAGAGCCTTCACTTGCTTCCCCAACTCCTTCTCCACTAATGCTTTAAACTCACATAACTTTGAGAATGTTTGATCCTTCTTCTGCATGAAGAAGATCCAACATCTACGAGAATATTCATAAACAAAAATAACATAATACCTATGTTTTTTTTTTAAGCAACTGAGAATGGTCCACACATGTATGTGTGAACTCTCTCCAGGATCACTGAAGCACAGTTCCCCTTTTCATGAAAGGTGGTCTTCAAAAACTTACCCATAGTACATCCCTTGCACTAGTCTATCTGTGCAAGTGTACCATTGGGAAGTCCAGTAGAAATCTGCTGCAAAATCTTCAAGGCGCCATGGTGAAGATGGCCCAATCTCCTGTGCCATAATTTACCCTCATCCCAGCTCACCACTTCTTCTTCTTTGCCCACCATTGCAGTGTGACCATCTACCTCCAGCTTGTAGATATTCTTGACTCGAATCCTTATCCTCTTGGTTTGACCTGTTGATTTGTGTCGCAGGAAAGCTTTTCCATCTCTGAAAACAACGTCATAACCTATGTCCTCCAACATCGCGACTGAGACCAAGTTCTTCTTTAGACCTGGAACATGCATAACATCTTTCAACATAAATGGTTTACCTAACTCCCTCTCAAAGGTAATGGTTCCAATGTCAGTCGCACTGTATCGCCCATCATCACCAATCTCTATATGCATTTGGAGTTCTTTCTCCTCTAAGCCATTGAACAACTCCTTATCTCCCATCATGTGGAAGGAAGCATCAATATCAAGATAACACACCGATCCCATTGTGCTTGAAACCAAGCATGCGATATGTTGATCATAATCAGCTTCCTATTAAATTTTCACATGCAATCTGGCTTAAACCTCTCAAATCCCCTCTTTCAGCCTTAAAAAATCATTTTTATGCCTATCGTTACCATTTCCCGCCCCCAAATTACCTTATAAAAGGCAGAAAACCCCGCATTTGAAAATATTTAAGGCCCAGATCCTTCGGCCTTAGCCCCTCTATCTTTTTCTCCGCGTGACCAGGGCGCTAAACTAAGTGCTATCTAGGAGAGCGCTTATCAACTAAATGATTGGGCGCAATACTATCCGTCGATCTGTACAGCTCGGGCGGCCTTCATAGTTCAACGCTGCGCCCATGGCCCACTCCGTTCACAGCTCCGGTAATCTATCCACCGTTCAATTAACCTGCAGATCAACGTTCAAAAGCCTATCTACCCTTGTGGTCCCCATGCCCATAAACCCTGCTCAAACCCGCCTGTTTTTATCGCACCACCTTTCAAGTGGCAGGCGGTATTTTTGATTTCGGAGCGATTCCACACATCGCTCAACACGTGGCTTAGCGCACTATTTCAATACCACCCTCCATTGCACATTATTGTTCGTCCGTAGACACGCGGTGATATGTATGTGAGCCGTCAGATCTGGAGGTCTTCATCCAACGGTCGTCGCACTCCGAAGCTGCACGGACGTTAAACCATGTCAAGAGTGCCCCTGGTCCACCGTCTCATTGCCCTCCGATGCTTTTTTCACCGTCAATATCCTCCTGAGATCGGACGGTCCTAATTAAACCCACACCACGCCATTGACCCAGTCCTCCTCCACATCACCATTCCACGTGCCATTCGACACATTCTCTTCCGCCTTCCTTATATCTCATTCTAAAGGTCAAATTCAAAGTTTTTCATCTACTACGCTCCAACAACCTTCTCCATTGCCACCTCCCCACCATCACGCTGCATTTCCTATCATCGCTCTGCATTTCTCGACCTGTCTCACCATTATCCCCACTGTGTTCACCTTCCCGTGCATGGTTTTCTTTAACGAGTTTGCGGATTTTGCAGGGTTACAGCGGCGGAAAATTGCCATAATTCGCAGCCTCCATTACAGAAGCAGAGGATGCAGGAAAGGACTATCTTCCAATAGTTACATTTATGAAGAAAGGCTTGGGAGGCTATTGCGACACGACTTCCATTAAAAAAGCATGGTTAAATTCTATCAACCCTTCAAAGTCATTCAAAGACGCAGATTTCGCGATCAGAGGCATTAATATTGCAGATAAAGAGTATCAGTGGAAGGTAGAGAATTAAAGGCATGTAATTGAAGATTTTTGAGCCTTAGCCTAACCTTTCGCAGGAAAAGTACCAGATCGAAGATCCTACAGATCACTTAAAATATTTATGCACAGAAAACAATACTCTCAAGGCTTTATTTCAACAGAGTTTTCTCTCCAGGAAAGGACGGAAGGTCCATGTGATTTTAATTCTATGTCGTGTTCCTGAAGAAGACTTTTACCCAGTGCATTTACTTTAGAAAGAAGGTCACAAAGTACAAATAGCATTTTAGAGCCATCAAGCAGTATGGGCGGGCACTTTTTCACCATCTTGTCTTAATTATGAAAATTAAATGTTCATCACCTACTCCCTTTTCGAGCTTGCTTCTTCTCCTATAAGTCTCCCGAAGAACAGATGATTTAGGGTTCTAGATTTTATCAGAAAATTATGCAGTGAAAGGATTTTTGTATACATTTTGTTAAACTCTTGTATGAAAGCTCAGAGTCCATAGGGTCTCAGTGAGGAGGAGTTCCATCTGTTAAGAGGATTCTGGTCTTTGGTATTTCACAGTGTGTAACTTTCTCCCTTATGTGTTATTTTAATAGATCATTTCATTCATCCATCTTTCATGTATCATGTTTTGGAATGCGAGTGGCTCACTGATTTTTGGTATGGATTCATCCTAGCTGATGCACATGCTCAGATTAGTCAAGCACTTTAAATATAGCTCATGCATGATATTCTGTTCCACTATTCATCTAAACCATATTTCTGCTATATTAGTTTCATTGAGAGGGTGTTTTTAAAACACTATTATTGTGTATGGATTCTTAAATTGGTAAGCCCATTACATGGTGGTATTGTGTATCTGGATATCAGCTCAATGACAACTAATATTCTCCTAATATTTCTTTCACTACATACACCTTTTGATAATTGATTTCTGTGACATATTACTTGAATCGGCCCGCTTTGCAGTAAGTTGTCTCTGAATTGTCTGATACTTTTTATTAGAGTTTTACACCTTGCCTCTGCAGTATCTCTTTCTCTGTGTCAGTTTCTGAGGGTCTTGGTCCCATTCTAGTTTATTTCCCTGTTTACAGGAGATAGCATGAGAGCCTTTTGCTGATAACTACCCATGTTATATTACACGCTCCTTGCTATGCTAAGATGTCCTCGGCACTGGTCTATCACAACTCTAGGTTGTCTCTAGGAACGAAAACATCTTGCTTGCACCGTTGCCGGGGAACGAAGTTGAGAAAATTTAAATCCCTGGGCCTCGACAAAATATAATCCACTCTTCAAGTAGGTGAGTATGTAGAGTTGAGAGTTGTAGATCCCTCACCTTGGCGACTCCACAATTGTTATTTAGATAAAATAATTTGCAGTCCTGGCTCCTCGTAAGCCACACCTAAGGTCAGATACATCTCAGCCAAAGACACCTTCTGTGTCTGACTCTGAAAAGACCATACATAGGAGAAGTTGGAAAGAAAGGCAATCAGTACGCACTGAAATCCCTGAATTTTCTGTAGAAGACTTTCCATCCTCTTCTTCTCAAGAAGCCCTTGCAGAAAATCCCTACCCCACTTTAGAAGATACAGATTACTATTCGGATAGTCCACCCCAAGGAGGTGTTCAATTTAAAAATAATTTTCATCCTACTCCTGAGGTCGAAGAGGTCAAAGAGGTCACTGAAGTATCTGCTGTCAATAGACCATTGTTTCCCTCAACTCCTCAAGCTTCTGTACAATATATTCCTATTGTTATTCATACTCCACTTCTGCCTCCTCCTCTTCCTCCATTTACACATCAGAATGTTGCATTACCTCCACCTCCTCCAATGGCCCATGTTCCTGGCTTCTTGTTGAATAAATATGCTCCCCTGGCATTACCTCAAGTGTTGAATGATATGCCACAGGATTATCTGAAGATCTTACCCAGATTCAATGGGGAAAATGAGATTGAAGCTCAAAAACATCTTGAGGTCTTCTGCTCTTTTGTAGAGAATTTAAATGTGGAACACCTAGATGTGGTCCTGAGACTCTTTGTGCAATCTCTTGATGGTGAAGCTAGAAAATGTTTTAAGACGTTGGCAGACCGTTCTGTCACAACTTGGGAAGCAATGGAAAATACTTTTCTCAGGAAATGGGGAGAAAAAAAAGATCATGGGTAATGTCTTAATGAAGTCAATACACTCAAGAAAAGATATAATGAAGGGGTGTCAGAGTTTATCAGGAGATTTAATAAGTTGTATCTAAGCCTTCCTCCTGATATGAAACCTCATCAAACCGCTGCTAAAGTTGTTTTCATAGAAGCCTTTGACTCAGATTTTGGTTTCTCTCTGAGAGAAAGAAAACCTGCCACCCTGGATGATGCTCAGACAGATGCTCTAGAGTTAGAAGCGAATTTTTCCTCCAGTGGTAAATCAAAAGGAAAGTCTGAACAGGATACTAGAAGAAGGGGCAAAGAGGAGGTATCGACCTCTAATCAAGACAGAGACTCAGCTAATGACAGAATCGAAGAAATGAGTAAAATGATTAA
This sequence comes from Pinus albicaulis, assembly GCA_034641835.2. Taxonomy (NCBI): domain Eukaryota; kingdom Viridiplantae; phylum Streptophyta; class Pinopsida; order Pinales; family Pinaceae; genus Pinus; species Pinus albicaulis. The sequence goes on from CM076572.1 coordinate 1,316,298,697, forward strand.
GAAAATTTCTGGTAAGTTGGTCAAGCTTGAATTGGAAGCCAAGAATTCAGCCTCCAAGAATTTCCAGAATGCTCCAAACAGAGGTTACAATTCTCAATACAGAAGACCACCCCTGCAAATATTTCCAAGGGAATCAAAAGAACAACAGGATCAGGTACCACACCCATTGTACCTAGAAGGTCCAGTAGATGATTCTACTAAAGACACTGCCTATGGACTGGAGGATGAAAATATTGCTTTTTCAAATAGTGGTGGAGAAGAATGTCCTTTTCAAGGGAACGATGGTGCTGAGTGCCCATTGCAAGAAGAAGAAAAGGCCAGAGACACAGAAGATGCAGAAATTGATTATTATTGTAAACAGTTTACTGATTTCATGCAAGCACAATTCAATAGAAGATATGATCTTAGATATTCTAGGAAGAGGACTCGTACTCCAGATCAAGAAGAAGAGCTACCCCAGAAAGAAGCACCTGCTCAGAAGGAATCAACAGTGCAGAAAGTCATAGGCAAAGGTAAGGGCCCTCTAAACAAACCTTTGCAGTCTAATGATCAAATTCCTTCCTCTACAAAAGCAGTTAGCCCCCCTAATACCAAGTCTGTGATAAAGAAGTCAAACCCTCAGCTGAAAATAAAGAGTCAAAAGAGGTTGTAATAGAAAATTCCCCTCCTATTTTCAGTATGCAAAAGGAACTTGAGAAGGTCAAAATCCCAGTCCCCTTAACTGAACTATTAAAGCAACCTACATAACAATCTCAAGTCACCTCTTTCGTGCTCCCTCCAGAAGCTGCACTCACCCCAGATAGTCTCAACCTTCAAGAAGAAAGACCCATGGTTGTCTTTGGTCCACATGTTGAGGAATTAGATGATTCTACTCCTCCCTTTTATGTATCCCTAGTGATTCATGACCTGCTATTACACAATTTTATGTTAGATTTTGGAGCTTGCCATAATCTAATACCTCTGTCAGTCATGGAACGAACTAGGATTACAAATCACCCACCCATACAAGGACCTCTATTCATTTGATTCCAAAAGAGTTAAATGTTTTGGGATGACCAAGGATTTGGTGGTCAATTTGGCTCAAAACCCAGCAAAAATTGTGGTGATGGACATTGTGGTCGCTGACATCCCAGCTCGCTTTGGCATGCTACTGTCAAGGTCCTGGGGAACAAAAATTGGTGGGTCAATCAAGATGGATTTAACATATGCCACTATCCCAGTTTTTGGTGGCCAAGAGAGGAGGTTCTATAGAGAAACTAGATTTGTCAAGATGGTTACTAAGGCTGACAACTCTGTTAATTCACCAGTCTACAGTAAAGAAGGAGATTTCTCGTGCTTAATGTTGGAAGAATATCAATATTATGCTCATGAACCATCCTTCTGCCAGATCAAGGCAGAGAAGTCCTCAGAGAGCCAAGAAATAGGAATCTGGACACTTCATTTTGATGGAGCAAATTCAAGAGAAGGTAATGGAGCTGGAATACTACTGATTTCTCCTACAGGGAAATGGGTCCCATTGTCCTTCAAACTAGAATATGAAGCTACAAATAATGTGGCTGAATATGAAGCACTCCTGTTGGGATTACAAACAACCAGGAGCATGAACATACAAAGTTTAAAAGTTCTAGGAGATTTAGAACTGGTGGTTAGACAGGTTAGGAATCAGTGTCAAACCAAACCTCCTAGGTTGAGGGCTTATAGGAATGAAGTCTGGGAAATGGTGGAGAATTTTTTCTTGGAATTTAATATCCAGTTCATGCCCCAAGATCAGAATAGGATGGCTGATTCCCTTACTGTGGCTGCTAGTACATTTTTTCCACCTCATAACCCACTCTTAAGATATGAAATTGAGGTGCGTTATCGGCCATCAATCCCAGATAACATCAAGTACTGGAAGGTATTTGAGGATGAAGAAAAAATGAAGAGATTCCTGGAAACAGTAGGAGAATTCTCCAATATGGAGATTGATGCTTGTGAATAAGAAGAGACTAAATATGCTTCAGAAAACAATTGGGAAGAAAAAATGGCAGGCAGAAAAGTGCTGCAATTGAAGGGAAATATTATACCTAGAGGGCTGGTGCCTCTAGAAAGATTATTTGACAAGAATGATGTCCCAATGCAACCAAGCAAAGTGGTAGAAGAAAATCAGGTAGAAGACCTGAATCTTGGTACTGAGGTTGATCCCAAGATTGTAAAACTGTCCAAGAAAGTCCCAGAAGAATATAAAAGGCTGTATCAGAAATTATTTCAGTCTTACAGGGATGTGTTTGTATGGTCTTATCAGGACCTAAAAAATTTTGACATCAGTGTAATGCAACACAAAATCCCCCTAAAGGGAGATGCAAAGCCTCATAAGAAGAAGCTCAAACAAATAAATCCCCTGCTGCTTCCCTCTATTGAGAAGGAAATTAAGAAGCTATTAAAGGCCAAAATAATTGTGCCATTGAGGTACTCTGAATGGGTGGCTAACCTGGTCCCTGTCCAAAAGAAGAATGGAGAAATAAGGCTATGTGTGGATTTCAGAAATTTAAACAAAGCATCCTTAAAGGATAATTACCCACTACCTAAGATGGATCACATCCTGCAGAAGGTGGTTGGAGCTTCTAGGATGTCAATGATGGATGGATTCTCTGGCTATAATCAGGTGGCTGTATTTCCAAAAGATCAAAAGAAGACTGCATTCACCACACCATGGGGTACATTTATGTACGCCAGGATGCCTTTTGGATTGATTAATGCAGGGGCCACTTTTCAAAGGGCCATGGACATTGCTTTTGTTGGGGAGCAGGATAAGTTTCTGGTGGTCTATCTCGATGATATCACTGTATTTTCCAAAAATGATACTGAGCACATTGAGCATCTGCGTAGAACCTTTGAGAAATGTAGAAGGTATGGTCTCTCTCTTAATCCTCAAAAGTTTTTGTTTGCATTAGAAGAGGGTAAACTTTTGGGACACATTGTGACTAAAGATGGGGTGAAAATAGACCCTAAGAGGGTAGAGATTATAAATGGTATTTCTTTCCCCAGAAATAAGAAAGAGGTGCAGGTTTTCCTAGGGAACATCAATTTCCTGAGAAGGTTTATACCTAAATATGCTGAAATAGTTAGACATATAACTGACATGCTAAAGAATAATAATGAGGTAAAGTGGTCGCAAGAATCACGAGAGGCCTTTGCCAGGATTAAAAACGCTTTTGCAGAAGCTCCTATGCTAGCTAGGCCAGATTATGACAAACCTTTTATGATCTTTTCCTTTGCATCACCTCATACAGTGGCTGGAGTTTTATTGCAAAAAAATGAAGAAGGGTATGAGCAGCCCATTGCTTTCTTTAGTCAGGTGCTCCGTGATGTAGAATTAAAATACTACATATTAGAAAAGAAAGCATATGCCTTGGTGAAGTCCCTCAGAATAATTTCGCATGTATATCCTGCAATCCCATATCACTGCATTTGTGCCTACAGCTGCAGTAAAAGATATTCTTATCCAGGGGGATAGTGAAGGAAAAAGGGGAAAGTGGATTGCCAAAATACAAGAGTATGAGCTAGACATCCGCCCTACTAAGCTGATCAAAGGACAAGGGCTTGACAAAATATTATCTGAATCAAACTATTAGGCTCTGGGTATAAATTTGTTTATAATAGCAGGAGAAGAATTTGAGGAGAAAGAAGAACGACATGGAATTGGGGTAGCTGCTCCAGAAACACATATAAAGTACCTCACCAGTCAGTGGTACAAAGAGATAGTAGAATATCTCCTTACGCTCAGCTGCCCTCCAGGTTGTGATAAAGCTAAATACAGAGCGCTAAGATTGAAATCACATAAGTAAATAGTCGCCAATGGCCGGCTATACTGGCGAGATCCCTCAGGCATCCTACTCTTGTGTCTCACAGAGGATGAGGTAGAGAGTATTATAGCAGAATTCCATGAAGGAATCTGTGGGGGACATTACAGCTGGAGGGCCACTGCTCACAAAATCTCGAAGGCTGGTTTTTATTGGCCCGAGATTTTTGGAGATGTTTTTGCCCAGGTTAGAGCTTGTGAGAAGTGTCAGAAATTTGCTAAAAGACAGAAATTGGCACCTCTGCCCATGATTCCCGTGCACGTGGAGGAACCATTCAGGCAATGGGGAATTGATTTTATAGGTGAGATACACCCTCCATCAAGTGGTCAGCATAAGTGGATTTTGACTGCCACTGATTATTTCACAAAATGGGTAGAAGCTATACCTGCAAGGAATGCTACTGATGCTGTGATAATAAAATTCATGGAAGAAAACATCATATCCAGGTTTGGTTGCCCTGCCAGAATAATAACTAATAATGCCCAGGCTTTCAAGTCTGCAAATTTTGTGAGTTTCTGTCAGCAATATAACATCACACTAAGCCACTCAACAGCCTATTATCCATAGGGAAATGGCTTGGAAGAATCTTCCAATAAAACCTTGGTGAGGGCACTGAAGAAGGCTATCAATGAAAATCAGAAAAATTGGGATTCCCAGTTGAAATTTTCTCTGTGGGAAAATAGAATTACCAGCAAGAGGGCAACTGGAAAATCCCCATATGAATTAGTATATGGGAGGGCAGCAGTGTTCCCTATTCAATTAGCCCTACCAGTAGCTTGATTCATACAAGAAAGTCAAGAAGAGCCCGATGATATGATCAGGAGAATAAATCAACTAGTGGAATTAGAAGAAACAGGAAGCCAGGTAAGTCAAAGGCTGACAGAGTATCAGGAGAAGATGAAATACCTTTTTGATCAGCATGCCAAGGACAGGAATTTGCAGATTGGTGATTTGGTTCTCAGGTGGGATATCCGGAGGTCTGAAAAAGGAAAAAATGGTAAATTCAACCCACTTTGGTTTGGTCCCTTCAAGATTGTGGAGTAGGGAGGTAACAATACTTTCAAGTTGGAAAATTTACAGGGAGATCTGCTTGACGCCCCTGTAAATGGTGTCATGATGAATCATGAAATAAAAAGTAGAGGTGCTGAAGGGCAGAGTTCACACAGAAGAGTATCTGATGGTCTGCGAAGTTCTTGACACGTCCAGGGATGAACGTGTCGTCCCCATGTGGAGCCAATGTTGATCATAATCAGCTTCCTATTAAATTTTCACAGGAAATCTGGCTTAAACCTCTCAAATCCCCTCTTTCAGCCTTAAAAAATCATTTTTATGCCTATCGTTACCATTTCCTGCCCCCAAATTACCTTATAAAAGGCAGAAAACCCTGCATTTGAAAATATTTAAGGCCCAGCTCCTTCGGCCCTAGCCCCTCTGTCTTTTGCTCCACATGACCAGGGCACTAAACCAAGTGCTATCCAGGAGAGCGCTTATCAACTAAATGATCGGGCGCAATATTATCCGTTGATCTATATAGATCGGGCGGCCTTCATAGTTCAACGCCGCGCCCATGGCCCACTCCGTTCACAACTCCGGTAATCTATCCACTGTCCAATTAACCTGTAGATCAATGGTCAGAAGCCTATCCACCCTTATGGTCCCCGCGCCCATACACCCTGCTCAAACCCACCTGTTTTTATCGCACTACCTTTCAAGTGGCAGGCAATATTTTTCATTTAGGAGTGATTCCACACATCTCTCGACACGTGGCTCAGCACACTATTTCAATACCACCCTCCATCACGCGTTATTGTTCGTCCGTAGACACGCAGCGATATGTATGTGAGCTGTCAGATCTGGAGGTCCTCATCCAACGGTCGTTGCACTCCGAAGCTGCACGGACGTTAAACCATGTCAACAGTGCCCCTGGTCCACCGTCTCATTACCCTCCGATGTGTTTTTCACCGTTTATCTCCTCCTGAGATCAGACGGTCCTAATTAAACCCACGCCATGCCATTGACCCAGTCCTCCTCCACGTCACCATTCCACATTCCATTTGACGCATTCTCTTCCGCCTTCCTTATATCTCATTCTAAAGGTCAAATTCAAAGTTTTTCATTTGCTATGCTCTTCCAACCTTCTCCATTGCCACCTCCCCACCGTCACGCTGCATTTCCTATCATCGCTCTGCATTTCTCGACCTGTCTCACCATTATCCCCACTGTGTTCACCTTCCCGTGCATGGTTTTCTTTAACGAGTTTGCGGATTTTGTAGGGTTACAGCAGCGGAAAATTGCCATAATTCGCAGCCTCCATTACAGAAGCAGAGGATGCAAGAAAGGACTATCTTCCAATAGTTACATTTATGAAGAAAGGCCTGGGATGGTGTTGTGACACGACTTCCATTAAAAAAGCAGGGTTAAATTCTATCAACCCTTCAGAGTCATTCAAAGACGCATATTTCGCGATCAGAGGCATTAATATTGCAGATAAAGAGTATCAGTGGAAGGTATAGAATTAAAGGCATGTAATTGAATATTTTGGAGCCTTAACCTAACCTTTTGCAAGCAAAGTACCAGATCGAAGATCCTACAGATCACTTAAAAGATTTATGCACAGAAAGCAATACTCTCAAGGCTTTATTTCAGCAGAGTTTTCTCTCCAGGAAAGGACGGAAGGTCCATGTGATTTTAATTCTATGTCGTGTTCCTGAAGAAGAATTTTACCCAGTGCATTTACTTCAGAAAGCAGGTCACAGAGTACAAACAGCATTTTAGAGCCGTCAAGCAGTATGGGCGGGCACTTTTTCACCATCTTGTATTAATTAGGAAAATTAAATGTTCATCACCACCTCCCTTTTCGAGCTTGCTTCTTCTCCTATAAAGCTCCCAAAGAACAGATGATTTAGGGTTCCAGATTTTATCAGAAAATTATGCAGTGAAAGGATTTTTGTATACATTTTGTTAAACTCTTATATGAAAGCTCAGAGCCCATAGGGTCTCAGTGAGGAGGAGTTCCATCTGTTAAGAGGATTTTGGTCTTTGGTATTTCAGAGTGTGTAACTTTCTCCCTTATGTGTTATTTTAATAGATCATTTCATTCATCCATCTTTCCTGTATCATGTTTTGGAATGCGAGTGGCTCACTGATTTTTGGTATGGATTCATCCTAGCTGATGCCCATGCTCGGATCAGTCAAGCGCTTTAAATATATCTCATGCATGATATTCTGTTCCACTATTCATCTAAACCGTATTTCTACTATATTAGTTTCATTGAGAGGGTGTTTTTAAAACGCTATTATTGTGTATGGATTCTTAAATTGGTAAGCCCATTACATGGTGGTATTGTGTATCTGGATATCAGCTCAATGACAACTAATATTCTCCTAATATTTCTTTCACTACATACACCTTTTGATAATTGATTTCTGTGACATATTACTTGAATCGACCCACTTTGCAGTAAGTTGTCTCTGAATTGTCTGATACTTTGTATTAGAGTTTTACACCTTGCCTTTGCAGTATCTCTTTCTCTGTGTCAGTTTCTGAGGGTCTTGGTCCCATTCTAGTTTATTTCCCTGTTTACAGGAGATAGCATGAGAGCCTTTTGCTGATAACTACCCATGTTATATTACACGCTCCTTGCTATGCTAAGATGTCCTCGGCACTGGTCTATCACAACTCTAGGCTGTCTCTAAGAATGACAACACTGCCTATCAGTGACTGTTTTACCAAGACAACTGCTTTAAATGCTTTGTGAAATATCCTCCCAAGACCAACCTTCTGCTCCTTACAAATCACTATTTTGTCTCTTTTGTGCCAAACAACAAATAGTTATCAAAATAACAAGCACAAAGTCAAATTGTTACTGTGTTTGGGTAAGGTTACAAGGATCCTTTGTGTTTTGGTATAAGCAAGACAGCCTTGTAAAAAACAAAACACCCCTCCCAATCAAAAACATTCCTCTTGTATTTCACTGTTTCACATGCACATGTAGACAATAACACTTTCAAATTGATTTAAAAGCTTTTCATAACATACTCTGTTTCATGGATCAAAGGAGGCAGCATTATTTTTGTGTTTTACCACACAGAGAGGACTTTTGAAGTGATAGTGTATTTCAGACTTGATCACTGTTGTTAAAATTAGGCTCACTGTTTCACCTTTCAAACACTATGTTTTCCTTCCGAACACTGCCTCCACCTTATAACACTTTTTTCACCTTATACTTGGCTGACATAGGTTAGTTTTGTCCTATCATAGCTAGGACACCTTCACCAATTTTAAAAAACCTCTAACACCATGCTTTCTTTGACTTGCAAGTAGTGTTATGGTTTATCACTATTTTGAGGGTAGCTTTAGGCCTGTTGAAACTAATATGAACACTCCCCTAGCCTCCCACTATAACAAACTTTGTCAATATATTTAACAAATCACCTTGATTTTCCTACGAAGACCTCCATTTTTTAATCACCATTTAGTCTTGAAAACATGGCAACAATCACCCATTTAGAAACTCGAATACACCAAGGAGGCAGATAAAAAATTCCTCGAAGATGGATTGTGGCCTTTACTTGAAGAGTTGAGCAGCTTCAAGACCCTTTTGGAGGTGTTTTGACTGTTCAAACATGCGCGGCACGTTGAAATGGAAAAGTGCCGCGTGATAGACAGGGTGTCGGGTTGGCCTTCGGGTAGTTGTGACCGCACCTACAGGTGCGCCGCGTGCGACTATAGGCGCGCCGTGCAGTAATGTAACCCCCTTGTAAATTTTCTCCTGAACGCACTGCGCGCTTTTCCAGGCTAGGAGAGCGATTGTGAGTGCTTGTTTGCGTTTTTGAAACTTGCAAATGGGCTTGCAATGGTCCTTTTAACCTCTTGAAGTCGAAAGAGTCGATTACCCTTGAGGTTTCTTTGTGAGGGTTTTGAAGGTCTTTGAAAAAGGAATTGGTTGTAAAACAACAAATGAAGCCTGACTTTATCATTTATAATCTTCAAAAATAAAACAAATCCAATACTTCGACCAAGACTCTTTAAAGTGTTGTGGATGACTTTTTTGGAGATCTTTATACATGTGACCCCTTTTCACAGTGAGAAAGTCATTTTGAAGGCCAACATCTCTCAGTGTTTTTATCATTAAGGCAATACTCTTCTACTGCCTCTTCACTGTTCTTCATTAAAGAAGAAACTCTGCCACTGCTGACCTTTTTACTTACCTTTTTAAATGGAAAACTATGCTCACAGACATACCATTGATTTGTGAGGCATTCTTTGCCATTCTTGCAAGGAGATAGCTCACCATTTTAAAACTTAATTTGACAGTCTCTGCTCTTGATGTTTTGAAGGTGGTCATGCCCACTGTGAAGCTGATTGAATTGGCAGGTGCTCCTTTGAGCCTTTCTCTTGACTATGGGTGAAGAACCTCACCTAAAATTGTAAATGAAAAACTCTGCTACAAATAGCTTCCATCATCAAGGCAACTGACTAACCTTAGATTGACAAAGTAATCAAGTTTTCAATTTTTACAGAGATATAGTAGGGGATGGTAAGCTGAATTTTAAATTGTAAAATTGAGAAACTGTCCCTTTGAAATCTAAGCCATACTGAAAATGAATGCTCTTCACCTTTACATAATGGTAAGCCTTCTACTTGTTATGAAGGAGGCCTAGTTTTGACAAGTGCCTGGGTTACTTTCAGCTCCTATTTTAACCAAGTGAAAAAGATTTATGAATACATTGTTAGTGGTTTTCTTTGTACTTGATGGTAGAAGTCAGTTTAAGACCAAGACTGTTTTACTTCTTTGGCCATTTGCTTAACAATATTTCTTCATTGATAATCACCCTATTAGCTTCACATTGTATTTTAATAATAGTGAAACTTATGTAAACAAATTTTAAAAGCACCACTGCTTTGCCTCTGCTTTTAACACCATTTTATATTCAGAAACCTTCAGTTTCTTTCCCACTGCTCTTAAAATTTTCCTTTTAGTCAATGAAAACCCTGAAATCAAACTCTGTCCCTGGCCCTCTGCTTATAGATGAAGGAGGAGGCCTTTATCACAGTGCCAAACCCTCTGCTTGTAAAATGAAGGAGGCTTTCTCAGTTTTTCAACCCTCTGCTCATGTATGGAGGAGGTTTTCTCAGTTATGCCATTTCATCAGCTTTTAAAACAGTGGTATCTTTCCTTTCACTACCTATTCATACTTGAGCAAATGAGGATGAAAAAATGTCAATAAGTCATGATGGGCATTTCTCTGAGACATGTAATTCTGCTTTCCAAATACCTTTGTGCCTCTTTAGACATCACAAGCAATTTGGCTAGTATCTGTAAAGCATTTCTTGTCATTCATAATTTACTAACCTTTGACTGTGATTGGAGGAGCTTAATGAAACAACTTTCTGCCCTGTAGCTGCATCCCAGGCTCAAAACCACATGAGAAGCAGCCGTCTTCTCATGTTGAGTTAAATACTGTCTTCTGGAATACCAGTACACTTCTGCTCTTGAAAGATTCATTGAAACACTGTAAAACTACCTAATATCAATTTGACCTATGGCACATGCATTGTTGAGACTTCAAGGCTTGTTAGTGGCGTGACTTAAGGGTGTAACCAAAATTTATTTGCAAAATAGGAAGGTCTGTTAGGATTGGTTGATAGTAGATAAAGGTTCTTTGGCTTTAGGATAGTTTGCCAAGGGAGAAATGCCTAGAGCGCCACTAGCTAACTTAAGGGGAGACTTCTTGGACAGATTTGGATTGTTTTCTTCGGAGCTGATGGACAAGCTAGTATGGCTGAGGATAGATAGGGCTTGACAATGAGGTTTTATCTCGTTACGGGCTGATTGAACAGGTAGGAGGGAAAAAATGTTTATGGGTGTTTTCCAACTGGAAAATTTGACAATTTTTTAGATCAGCTGCTAGAAAACTTGGCTGTAACAACTAGTCATCACCAACAAGTGAAAATACTGATGACTAACAGTGGCTCCATTTGGGGAGGACAACTCCTTTTCAGGAGGTGTCCAGAATTTCAGATCTTGGTTCTTTGAAGACCAGTGACTTATCCATTGGCGCAAATTTCATTCTTCCTTGATGCTATTTCTAAAAATTGACAGCATGATTAGCATCAATGATATTTCTACCTACCCCACTATCTTTCCTAACATTTTTTCTTCCTTTGGGTGCATTTGGACTAGAAACCCTTTGACATAGTATTTTTGAAAAGTGACACTATCTAATTCTACACTTATATCCGCCGGGAGTTCAAATTAAGCTGATGAACTCCATTTCTCTACCTATGCTAGATCGACTGTCAAGGTTAAGCTGTTTGACAGGATCTTATTCTCTAATCTAGAACATGAAATTGAAAAATGACTAAATCAGGATTAGACAGTTTGATTTGTCACATACTTGTGGCATGAAAGACAAGCTGCACACAAATATTATTTTTCATAAAATGAAATCTAGAAAAGTAGGGCTAGGGTACACAATTTGTTTTTCATCCCTGCTTCCCTCTTTGGTTCTATTTTGAGCATGTGGAACCAGTATCTTTTCCTAATCTACTCTCTTTGATAAGTCAAGCTTACACAATGTTGACCATATTTTCCACTCACTAACTTATCAGCAAATAAATTTAAAACATGTTCAACTATGATTAGGCTAGATAACTGAACAAGACATTTGAGCACTAGTAGCGGCATTTAGACTTGCGCACTTTCTGAATGACTATTTTTTGAACATGGGGCCTTCTTTCTATTTTTCAAACTGCCTTTTTTTTTATTTTTCTATTGTTTTTGAATTTTCTTCTTTTATTTATTTTTTAAACAATGGTATATATAATGATTGAAAATTTTTTTGACTCAGAAATCTTGGAAATGGTGAAACTTAAGCATCTTATCCTCATAAGGATCTCCTACCACTCTTGGTCCACTCAGCTCTTGAAAAGAAAAATTTGGAAAATTCTCTCTTTCAAGCATGACATAAGGATTTATGCATGAATCTCTGAACAGGCCCGTATCTTCCCGATGTACCTCTTTATACCTCTGATTTCCACTCCTTCCTTTGTTGTACATCTTTTTCAAATAATGCAGATATTCTTTTTCATTTTTGAAGTATATGATGACATCATCAAGGTACATCAAAATGCAGAAATTCAGAACTGGAAACATGGATTTTAGGAGAATATTTTTGATATCCGGTGGTTTTGAAATTCTAGGTTTGAAACTGGAACTACTTCTAGCATACTGGAAAAATTCTTTGAGCTTTCTGTTTTGCAAAGGAATCATTTGACTATACCCTGAAACATCATCTTGCAAAGACATATGATTAAAAGCACTTATCATTGGTATATCATGGTTTTGGGCAGGAAGGATAAAATTTCTGTCACAAGGGTGTGTATTAGTGCTTCTAAAATCAAAACAGACCCTATGACCAGCTATTTTATCTTTGACAATTACTGATTGGTTCAGATTTTTGTATTTTCTTTTGTCGAAGTTGTTTCTTGGAGTGATGGTAGTGGCATAGTGTTTCTCAATGTTTTCTCTGTATGAAGTAGTATTTTGAATAATATTGCCAATTCTAGCAGTTCTAAGTCTTTGGTGGAGTGACATAATGCTAGCCAGTTCAAGTAACTCAGGTATATTCGGACTGCAGTCATCATCTCCTCTCATAAGCAGTTTATCAGGAATTTTTTCTGGATTTTGAGCTGTTATGGCTACAGTAAAGGTTTCATTTGGAGTGGTAGAGTTATGAGATGGTAAATCCTTAAGGTATGGCAAGAACATTAAGCTTCCCTGCCCCTGAGTTCCAAAGAGGTTAGTGATATGTAAGTCTTCTAATGCATCTGTTTTGAAATTTTTTCCTGATGTGACTGCTAATGTTTGCCTAAGGTTTGAGCAATTTGTTTGATAGTACATAATGGTTTGTGCTTCTTGCGCTATCCCTGTTTCAAAAGGAACACACTCTCTTTCCTCAAGACATAGCTGCTCATGATTATGATAATTTTGAGTGTCTAGTTCATCATAGAGAACTTGGGGCAGCTGATGTGGTGTGTCTAAGTTTGTTTCAAAGCCTTTTGACTGTTCTTCAATGTCCTCATCAGTGTGTAAAATAAAAGAGTTCAGATCAGAGTGCAAGGAGTACATCGGGATGTTATCTGGTCTCTCTTGGCTGCTAATCATATATTTCATGTGTTTTTCTCGATAGAGTATTCTAGTTTGGTCAAACACAGGAATAGTGGCGTAGGACATATCAAGTTGAATATTTCCTTGAAGCTTGGCTCCCCAAGATCTAGATAAAAGCATTCCATACTTGGGAGGGATGTCTGCTACCACTATGTCCATGATTAGATGTTTTGCAGGTACTTGGGCCAAACTGAAACAAAGATCTTTGATCAAGCCTAGACATTTGACTCTACTTGAATCAAATGAATATAAGTCTTTGTATGGTCTTGTAATTTCTAGGCCTAATCTTTCCATTACAACCTTCGGCATGAGATTATGCGAGGCTACGGAGTCTAGGATGGCATTGTGAAGGATTTGGTCATGGATATTTAGACTGATGTAAAAGGGAAGAGTGGTTCCTTCTTGGAATTTCCCTTCTATTTTTTGACCAAACAACACTTCGGGAGTGTCATCAGCTAGATTAAGGGTGTTTGCATCATTTCCTATATTCAAGACCTTTAACACTTGGGATTTATAAGAGCCTTGGGTGATAAGTTCAGTGAGAGGCATGGTAATATTTATTTTGGCGATTTCTCCCTCAAAACTGAAAGGTGCTTGCAGTTTAGACATGTTTGCTTCAACTTTTTCAGCCATGACTTTCTCTATGTTCTGAATTTGTTGACTTTGTTTTGGAATTTTGTTTGACATAGCCATCTTGGGAATCTTTGTGGAATTACTAGGAGCATCTAAGTCAAGACGTTTTTTAATATCTTTATCTTTGTTTTGGTCAGTTTTCTTGACCATGATTTTTTTTGCTGTCCACTGCTTTTTTAAGGATGGTATCAGGGGTTCTAATAGTGTCTGAGCTACCTTTCTTGGAGTTTTCTTGGTTTTTTATGCTTCTAAGGTCATACTGCCTGTGAGCTTCTACTATGGCATTCTGAAAATCTATGGCAGGATCCTCGGGATATTCATAGTTGGTTTCATCTTGATTCGGAGAGAAAAACTCTTGCTCTTCTGTTGTGAGGTAAACCTCACTCTCGTTATCAGAACCTATGAGGTTCAAATGATTTTCATCAATAGGTTTAGTATCCCTATCATCCTCATCAACATAATTCTCAGTAAAGGATGGCCTGATTTGTTGGTCCTTTCCCCTTGGTTTATTTTGAGACTGGTCTCTTCTAAAGTTTTGGTTCTGGTTTTGAGGGTTTGGCTGGTTGTCTTTAAGAGGTGCTTTTTCACTCATTTTTTCCCACATATTTGTCATGGATTTGACCAAGCCATCTATTCTAGGATCTGAGGAAAATACTGAAGGGGCAAATTCGTCATGGTAGGTGACTCGATTTTCTTCTCTTATCCTAGCTCTCTTTTCGGCTAAGTTGGCTTCTACATTTATAGCCACTTTTTGCATTTCCTCTAAGGTAGGGGGGTCCTTGTGTCTTAGTTGATAAGTCATGTCTGGGTCAAAGCCTTCGGGGAAATTTGCTAAGGCTGAGCCAAGTGGAGGTTTGAAGTGAGGTGGGAGGGTGTTATACACACTGTTGAACCTAGTGCAGTATCCTTGGACACTTTCCCCATTTTCCCGTTTTAGATTGTTATACTTTGACAGGATTTGAATGGGGTTCTTTCAGATTTCCCACTTGTTTATGAAGGTTTGGTAGAGTTTTGGGAGATTGTGAATGTTGTTTGGAGTTAAGCTCTTAAACCATCTTTTGGGTTCTCTGCCCAGGCGTTGGGCGAACATCCTCATTCTGATGGTCTCGTCTTCTATTTCCATGTATTCAAAGGCATCGCTAATCCTATCTACATGTTGTTGAGCTGTGGTAGTCTCAAATCCGATGAAGCACGAGATTTTGGATTGATAGTCATTTTGTAAGGGAGCCAAAGGCTGTGACAACACCAAGGGTGCATACCAGGCTGTCATGATGGGAGCTAATGGATGATGTACAAAATGAGGGCTTGTGGGATGAGCTGAGGTGGTTTGAACAGTAGTGGTTTGGATGGGTGTGGCAGATGTACTTGGACTAGTGATCTGATTTTGAGCAGATTTGGGATGGTAGGAGCCAAAGTGATGGAGAAGCTGAAAGTTGGGAGGTGTAGTAGGCGAGGCTTCTCTACTAGGACTCTGTGGCAGATCTAGGGGCTCAAGATCGTCAAAGTCTATCTTACTTTGTGACTTGCTTCTAAAAAGGGTTTTTGATGATTTTAAGTCAAATGGGGAATCCTACAAGGTGGTGAGATGTTCAGGTATTGATCTTGCTTTACGGATGGACCTATCGGTAGCTAAATTTCCAGTTTCAGAATCTTGCCACAAAATATTCTCTGGGTCATCTACTATGATAAGGGGCTTTGGGTCCGGATGAGATCTGGTGTTGATTCTTTGTGAAGCCAGATTTCGATTCTAGAGTTTAGAGAGGATGGTATTTGTGATTGTTTCAAATGGATGGCCTCTCTAGGGTTTTACTAATGTGAAGGATGGTCAAAACAAAAAGATGGACTAGTGGAGTCGCCAGGTGGATTTCTATGAGAGCTATGGTCCACCACCAACACTATCAAAGATGCTTTTGGGAAAAAGTTTTATAGTGAAATTTGAGATGAAAAATTGCAAAGAAGAGTGATTCACTTGGTTTCAACAGTTTGCTAGGCTGTATGGACAAGCTAATGGTTCCTTTTGGCAAGAATATTTCTGCTTATCTCCTATGTTTAGGTGAGGTCTTCTGAATCTCTAAGTTATACTTATTTTGTCACTGATATAGAGTTTCCACCCTAAGTTTTAAGTTTTTGGAAGGATGAGTTAACAGAAAGGCATGGTTTATGAATTTTTGGTTTTTATGGAGTTTTAAGCCTACTGGAGGCTAGTGGAGTCGCTAGGTGGAACTTGGTTGTTCTTGTAAGGATGTAGCTATGGTCCACCACCAATAACTAGGGAAAAGCCAATCTGTGAATGTTTTTGGGGTTTTTTTGAGTTTTATGTGCAGCCTATGGTTTATTAAAGTATTCTAAACCTGTTTCATCACTTTACTAAGGTGGTGAAAACAAAGAGAGTTTACTCTAAATGATTATATGGATTGCTTGCCTGTTTAACTGTTTAAAGACTAATGAATATACAAGAGTTTTCTAGACTATTATGTACTCAGTTAGTCCCACCGTGATCGCCATTATGTTAGAGGAGCGGTGGGATAAGTCAATCAGATAGTATTGTTAAGGCTACTAGAATGTTTAGGGAATCTAAGCTTGTTTATCACTCAGGGTCCCACCTTGATCGCCATTATGTTAGGGTCCCATGATTTGGTTGATTTGCAAGCCAAATGACAGTGTAACATCAAACCAATATTTGGAGCCCAAGGACCTAGCCATCCTGGACTTAGAGAGGGCTCTCTCTATTTGTGTAAGGGATATCTGTGTGTTTGCTTATTGTGTTCTTGATTTTAGGCTAGTTATGAAGTAGGTTTATGGTTTTGGTTTTTAGGTTGTGAGGGATGAACTGATCAAAGACATAAGATAGGTAAAAAGATGTCGTATCAACTGGGCTATGGGGTCGAAAAAGGTCAAGAAAGCTTTCAGATGGTGATACAAGGTTGTTGAAGGGCTGATTTGATTCGAGGTAAAATGGATCTTTGGGAAAAATGGAGTGAGATGGACATTAAATTTGTGAAGAACAAAGGATTTCAAACATAACTAGTTTAATAGCTGACATAAACAGGGTAGGGAAAACCATTAATCATGAGAAATGTAACTGTAAACTAATCGATGCATAGAAATTAACATTCAAGCCATGCATAGAGATATATAACTCTCTAACTTTAGGAAATGGCTATCAGACTTTGGGGAAATATATTTAAGACAAACAAACAACTCAAATCACTATGTCGGAACGCCTAAACATAGTACTTCAAGCTGTTGGGCACTTTGAAAACAAGATTGCATAGTTTTAGGCAAAGGGCAAGATCAGTACAAGACCTCCTTGGTTCAACAAATGACAATCTAATCAATCAAAGAGAGGTTTCATAGGTGGAGCTATGGCTAGCCATGAGTAAGCAGGGCGTACCATAAATCATACTTAGCATGCATAAAACCATAAATGAAACAAGAAAACAATATTCTTGAGTTATTAAAGAGCAATCAAGGATTCTTTAACATGACTAAGAATGAAGAAAACATGGAAGCTATAAAGAAACAGGAAATTTGAGGTGCCTCCAAGGGCATGTCTCAAATCTATTCTCTACTATCTTATAGCAAGCAAGAACATGGATTTATGAATGAAAACTAGGAAACAAAATAGAGAGAGAGACACTATACCATTCTACCAAGTCATGGAATCCAACAACAATCCTCTTTCATCATCCAAGAACATCCAAGAAACTATCCAAAAGCATGAGACAAGTATTTCTTCCAAAGCTTATATGACGATATATTGCTTCTATTCATCAAGTTCAGCCTTGTTTACAATGAAATCATTTGGAATATATAGGCCAAAGTGAGGAAAACCTCTTGATTCAACTTGCAATCTCATTGGCCTATCCAAAATATCTGATTTTGTCCCTGAGACTTTGCAAAGCCGAAGGCACAAAATATCTAATAAAATATCTCAAAAATGCTAAAAAGGGGAAATAAATTGAATTTTCGTAACTTATCATATGAAAAAATAGCTAAACGCACATGAAGAAAAGTCACTTTTGAAAAGTTCAATTTTTACAAAAATACTCAAAAAATACATCAGCAAAAGGTCCCCTGACTTGCCGGCAACTTTTGGAGGCCTTCTCGATGTCAAAACGAGGCTCATGATGGCTCGTTGGAAAGCTTTGAGTGTCTACTTTCAGAAAATGATTTTTTTTCTCCCAACCGACCATTAGAAGTCCTCCAAAAATAGGCTTGTGTGTAAAAAACCAGAAAATAGGCTTTGCTTCTAAACGGGGCAGAGTGTAGAAAAAGCGAGTGTTTTTCACCATTTTGGGGGAGCAAATGATCTTCAATTGTTTTGAAAATCACTAACTACATGTCCCTAAAATTATGGCATCCAATGATACCATTTGCAACCCTTGATGATGCCCCAAACTAAAATGGTGATGCCCATGAGTTTTGGCCAAAAACCCAAAAATGACAAAAAACCAAAACATGTCGAATTTCGCCCAAACTTGGCGAGCATGACATTCAAGGGTTTTCAGAAATATGTTGTGAAGATGAGGCCAAAATTTGGATCCTTGAGGTGTCTTTCATCAATTTTTGTGTTGGGCACTTCCCTTTAGTCTCCTTGAGTTTTTCTTGAGCAGCCTTCAACTTCCGCCGGGCAAACTGATTGAGCTTTTTATAATGCCCGATCATCTTCCGTTGAAGGTCCAAGTCTCTATTTTCCTTCTCCAATTTCTTCTCCAAGTGATCATTAACTCTCTCAAGCCATGCTTCCCGATTTTTCTCTATCTCTTGTTTGAACAATGTAGTGAGAGGGGTAGATCGGAGAAGGGCATCTTCTTCTTCCTTTTGTTTCTCAAGGGCCTTTTTGAGCCCCATGGTTCTTGGACTCTTTCGCCTGGGCTGATCTTCGCCTTCGCTTTCATCGAACTCACCCATGAGTTATTCCAATCTCACTTGTGCTTTGGAGGCCTCCTTTTTGTATTTGATGGCTCGTGTCTCCTATACAGCCATATGGACACTCATCTGCTTGTTTTGAACTTGAAAAAAGT
This sequence comes from Pinus albicaulis, assembly GCA_034641835.2. NCBI lineage: Eukaryota > Viridiplantae > Streptophyta > Pinopsida > Pinales > Pinaceae > Pinus > Pinus albicaulis. The sequence continues at coordinate 1,316,317,372 of CM076572.1, forward strand.
GATTGAAGTTCCTAGCCCTATCAAGATCAGTCCTCAAAGCATAAATTTGGTTTTCTCTATGGATCAAGAGATTTTCTAGGATCCGGGCTTCATTATCACTATCATCACTTTGGATTTGGATGATGTCGAATTCCCTTTCCTGTTCATGACTGCTTTCTTCCTTGTCCTTCCCTTTGCTTTGGGTGGCTCTTTTAGTCTTCTTCCTCTTGGGAAATTCGACCATGGGCTTCTTGGGAAATTTTCCCTTGCTTCGGAGGGCCCTAGTCACATTTTGAGTTACAACTCTAGGCACCCTTTTCCTTGATGTCCAGGGCTTGGCCACTTTCGGAGAAGAGAGCATGGTCCCTTGCCTAGGAGAGGCAGCTAATACATGCTCCATGGGCTCTTTACCCTTGTCACTTTGCTCCTCATTTTTGCCACTATCTTGGATTTCTTCATGGATGCCTTGGCTGTCCTTTTGCATTTCCTTTTGAGGGTTGTCCTCCTCACTGTGATGCACTTGTTTATCATGCTACCCTTCTTCTTCATGAGGCTGTTGTTCCTTTTTATGAGGCTGTTATTCCTCATCCTGTAGCTGCCTCTGTTCATCATCATGAGGTTGTTGTTCATCATGCTGTGGTTGCCTCTGTTCATCATTTTCATGAGACTGCCCACATTCACTGTGTTCCTTTTCAACATGCCCAGGAGTTTGCTATTCTGACTCACTATGATGCTGCTCATCATCGTGCCCTTCTTCACCTTGTTGTTCTGCCTCACTGTGATGCTGCTCATCATCATCTTCCTCATCATGCCCTTGCTGCCCTGTTTCATCATGCTACTACTCATCATCACTTTCCTCTTCTTGCTCATGCTCTTCTCCCTCATCATGCTCTTTTGTTTGTTCTATGGTAAACTTGAGCTTTTTGGGAATGGGTGCTAGAAGAAGGCAAAGGATGGTGAGTAGGAGGTGTAGGAGATGTATGAACTAGAGGGACAGTGGAGAAATCTGGATGGGTGATGAAAGTATCCCAAGAGACCTCCCTCTTCTCAAGCTGATGAAAAATGATGACTTTGATGAGGGAGTGATGGAAGAGGCAGGCTGTTTGCTATGAAGCAGGCTTTTTCTGAACAGTGGAGGCCATTTTATCAATGCTTCTATGTAGGAAGAAAGGGACATTTAGCAATTTGACCCTCGTGAAATGCATGAGCAATCGAATGTGATAGGCATAGAATCAGGAGAATATTCCCTCACAAGTGAAGTATTTCATGATGATATTCATGAGGGGGGCGTAGCTAGTCAAAAGATACAAGAAGGGGAAAATGGATGGACATGAATCTCTGTGCTCAGGCTTCAGAAAGGGCTTGTATTCTTCTGAGTCCAGGTGGCTTTGTTTAAACCACTTCTCCCTGATATAAGGGATTTTAGTGGCCTTGGAGATGGACCTTGGAGAGAATTTGAAATCTAGGCCTGTCAGCTGAAAATGCTTCTCTCGAAACCTCAAAGCACAAAGGTGAGTTAAAGGGGAAAAGCTCTTCACCTCTTGCACTCTTTGGCAAAAATCTAGACACCCAACCTCATGGAAATTGAACAAGACTGATGGGTGGGCATTCACGTCTTCAGTGGAAACAAGCTCAAATCTCTTGTGCGGGCCACTCCTACTGTCTTGCCTGGGAGGCATCTTGTTTTGAATGCTCTCTGCAACACCAAGCTGTCTCAAATGGCCTTTGGAAAGTTTTTCTCAAGCACACACCTTTGTCCTGCCTATCAGTCATTGTTTGACCAAGACAACTGCTTCAAATGCTTTGTGAAATATCCTCCCAACACCAACCTTCTGCTCCTTACAAATCACAGTTTTGTCTCTTTTGTGCCAAACAAAAAGTAGTTATCAAAATATCAAGCACACAGTCAAATTGTTACTGTGTTTGGGTAAGGTTACAAGGATCCTTTGTGTTTTGGTATAAGCAAGACAGCCTTGTAAAAAACAAAACACCCCTCCAAATCAAAAACACTCCTCTTGTATTTCACTGTTTCACATGTACAGGTAGACAAGAACAATTTCAAATTGATTTAAAAGCTTTTCATAACATACTCTGTTTCATGGATCAAAGGAGGCAGCACTAGTTTTGTGTTTTACCACACAGAGAGGACTTTTGAAGTGATAGAGTATTTCAGACTTGATCATTGTTGTTAAAATTAGGCTCACTGTTTCACCTTTCAAACAATTTTTTTTCCTTTCGAACACTGCCTCCACCTTATAACACTTTTTTCACCTTATACTTGGCTGACAGAGGTTAGTTTTGTCCTATCATAGCTAGGACACCTTCACCAATTTTAAAAAACCTCTAACACTGTGCTTTCTTTGACTTGCAAGTAGTGTTATGGTTTATCACTGTTTTGAGGGTAGCTTTAGGCTTGTTGAAACTAATATGAACACTCCACTAGCCTCCCACTGTAACAAACTTTGTCAATATATTTAACAAATCACCTTGATTTTCCTACCAAGACCTCCATTTTTTAATCAGCATTTAGTCTTGAAAACATGGCAACAATCACCCATTTAGAAACTCGAATACACCAAGGAGAAAAATAAAAAATACCTCGAAGATGGATTGTGGCCTTTGCTTGAAGAGTTGAGTATCTTCAAGACCCTTTTGGAGGCGCTTTGACTGTTCAAACATGCGCGGCACGTTGAAATGGAAATGCGTTGCGTAATAGACAAGGTGTCAGGTCGACCTTCGGGCAGTTGTGACTGCACCTACAGGCGCGCCGCGCAGTAATGTAACCCCCTTGTAAATTTTCTCCTGAACGCACCGTGTGCTTTTCTAGGCACGCCACACGGGCTTAAAAGCTTCAAACTCTGCAAATTTTGCTCGAAATCTCTCTTTTCTTCAATGGGCGGCTAGGAGAGCGATTATGAGTGCCTTTTTGCATTTTTGAAACTTGCAAATGGGCTTGCAACGGTCCTTTTAACCTCTTGAAGTCGAAAGAGTCGATTACCCTTGAGGTTGCTTTGTGAGGGTTTTGAAGGTCTTTGAAAAAGGTATTGGTTGTAAAACAACAAATGAAGCCTGACTTTATCATTTATAATCTTCAAAAATAAAACAAACCCAATACTTCGACCAGGACTCTTTAAAGTGCCGTGGATGAATTTTTTGGAGATATTTATACATGTGACCCCTTTTCACAGTGAGAAAGTCATTTTGAAGGCCAACATCTCTCAGTATTTTTATCATTAAGGCAATACTCTTCTACTGCCTCTTCACTGTTCTTCATTAAAGAAGAAACTCTTCCACTGCTGACCTTTTTACTGACCTTTTTAAACGGAAAACTCTGCTCATAGACATACCACTAATTTGTGAGGCATTCTTTGCCATTCTTGCAAGGAGATAGCTCACCATTTTAAAACTTAATTTGACAGTCTCTGCTCCTGATGTTTTGAAGCTGGCCATGCCCACTGTGAAGCTGATTGAACTGGCTGGTGCTGCTTTGAGCCTTTCTCTTGACTGTGGGTGAAGAACCTCACCTGAAATTGTAAATGAAAAACTCTACTACAAATACCTTCCATCATCAAGGCAACTGACTAACCTTAGATTGACAAAGTAATCAAGTTTTCAATTTTTACGGAGATATAGCACGGGATGGTAAGCTGAAGTTTAAATTGTAAAATTGAGAAACTGCCCCTTTGAAATCTAAGCCATATTGAAAATGAATGCTCTTCACCTTTACATAATGGTAAGCCTTCTACTTGTTATGAAGAAGGCCCATTTTTGACAAGTGCCTGGGTTACTTTCAGCTCCTATTTTAACCAAGTGAAAAAGATTTATGAATACACTGTTAGTGGTTTTCTTTGTACTTGATGGAAGAAGTCAGTTTCAGACCAAGACTATTTTATTTCTTTGGCCATTTGCTTAACAATATTTCTTCATTGATAATCACCCTATTAGCTTCACATTGTATTTCAATAATAGTGAAACTTATGTAAACAAATTTTAAAAGCACCACTGCTTTGCCTCTGCTTTTAACACCATTTTATATTCAGAAACCTTCAGTTTCTTTCCCACTGCTCTTAAAATTTTCCTTTTAGTCAGTGAAAACCCTGAAATCAAACTCTGTCCCTGGCCCTCTGCTTATAGATGAAGGAGGAGGCCTTTATCACAGTGCCAAACCCTCTTCTTGTAAAATGAAGGAGGCTTTCTCAGTTTTTCAACCCTCTGCTCATGTATGGAGGAGGTTTTCTCAGTTATGCCATTTCATCAGCTTTTAAAACAGTGGTATCTTTCCTTTCACTGCCTATTCATACTTGAGTAAATGAGGATGACAAACTGTCAATAAGTCATGATGGGCATTTCTCTGAGACATGTAATTCTGCTTTCCAAATACCTTTGTGCCTCTTTAGACATCACAAGCAATTTGGCTAGTATCTGCAAAATATTTCTTGTCATTCATAATTTACTAACCTTTGACTGTGATTGGAGGAGCTTAATGAAAGAACTTTCTAACCTGTAGTTATATCCTAGGCTCAAAATCACATGAGAAGCAGCTGTCTTCTCATGTTGAGTTAAATATTGTCTTTTGGAATATTGTACACTTCTGCTCTTGAAAGATTCACTGAAACACTATAAAATTACCTAATATCAGTTTGACTTATGGCACATGCATTTCTGAGACTTCAAGGCTTGTTAGTGGTGCAACTTAAGGGTGTAACCAAACTTTATTTGTAGAATAGGAAGGTCTGTTAGGACTGGTTGATAGTAGATAGAGGTTTTTTTGGCTTTAGGATAGTTTTCCAAGGGAGAAATGCCTAGAGCGCCACTACCTAACTTAAGCGGAGATTTCTTGGACATATTTGGATTGTTTTCTTTGGAGATGATGGACAAGCTAGTATGGCTGAGGCTAGATAGGGCTTGACAATGAGGTTTTATCTCGTCATGGGCTGATTGAACAGGTAGGAGGGCAAAAATGTTTATGGGTTTTTTCCAGATATCAAATTTGACAATTGTTTAGATCAGCTGCTAGAAAACTTGGTTGTAACAACTAGTCATCACCAACAAGTGAAAAATATTGATGACTAACATGCTAACATCATTTATGTGCTTTTATATCTAAACTCCCCTCCTTCTTTGTCTAAAAATAAAGCTATATTTTTGAAACAGAAGGCTTTGAATTATTGCATATTAGATGGGGTATTATATTGGAAAAATGTTGTTGGAATTTTGCTAAAATGTTTACTTGAGGATGATGCAAGAAAAATCATGCATGAGCTGCATGAAGGAGAATGTGGAGGACACCTCTACTGGAAGGCCACAACAAACAAAATCCTCATATTTGGTCACTATTGGCCCACCCTTTTCCCAGATACTCAGAAGTTAGTCATGTCTTGCCATAAGTGTCAAATTTTTTATGGCAAAAGGAAACTCCTTCCCTTACCTTTGCATCCTATCAGTATTGAGGCACCCTTTCAACAATGGGGCTTGGACTTCATTGGGGAAATTTACCCATCTTCATCAGCCCAACATAAGTGGATCCTCACTGCCACTGATTATTTTACCAAGTGGATAGAAGCCATACCATCTAGAAATGCTACTGACTCTGTCATTATCAAGTTCTTAGAAACAAACATCCTATCCAGATTTGGTTGTCCTAGAAAAATCATAACAGATAATGCTGCTGCCTTCAAGTCTAAAAGAATGGTTGATTTCTGTCACAAATACCACATCACCTTTGGCCATTCTACTGCCTATTATCCCCAAGGAAATGGATTAGTTGAATCCTCCAATAAGAGCCTCACCAATATCATTAAAAAGCTATTGGAGCAGAATCAGAAATCATGGCACAATAAGCTGGTTCATGCCTTATGGGCTGATAGATTAACTAAAAAGAAGTCAATAAATATGTCCCCCTATCAGTTGGTTTATGGCATGGATGCAGTCTTCCCAACATCATTAGGAGTTCCAGTCATGAAACTCCTCCAAGTGAAAATTGAAGAGAATGATATGCAGAGAAGAATCAACCAAACAATTCATTTACAGTAGACTAGACAAGAAGTCTATGAAAGAACACAATTAGTCCAAGAAAATATCAAGAAACTATTTGATAAAAGGACTAAGGCAAATAATTTCCAAGTTGGAAATGTTGTTCTTAAATGGGATTCAAGAAGGGAAGAGAAGGGAAAACGTGGCAAGTTTGAGAATTTGTGGAAAGGACCCTATATTATTCATGCTGAGAGGGGTCACAATGTATTTTTCCTGAAAGAATTGAATGGAGAAGATTTATATGGAGGTCCTGTGAATGGAAAGATTCTCAAGCATTACTTATGTCAAGAATCATGAGTTTTAAAGAATTTTGTTTTCCATTGTAAATATCATTGTTTAAACATTGCATTCAAAGTTAGAAAAATAAAAATACAAAAACAATAGAAAAGAGAAAAGAGGGCAGATTGTAAAACAAGAAAGGTACATCCCCATACCAAAAAGAGAAACAAAGTCTGAAAGTGTGCAAGCTCAAATGCCACTCCTAAAAAACACACTTCTAGTTAGTCATACAACATAATCATGACTAATTAGCCTTTCAATTTACTGTTGATAGGTTAGTGAATTAGATCAGCCAAACTGCTCAATCTTGGCTTATCAGTAAGGTAGATTAGGTTAGAAGAAAGAAGGTTCAAAATTGCTCAAAACTTGAACCTATGAGATTCATGAAGAATTGGTTCTAATAGGCTCAAAATTTGAACCAGAAAAAGAGAAGAGATAGCTCAAACAAATTCAAAATTAGAGCTGAAAGGATAATGAAGGATGTTCTTAAATTTTCAGATCTTAAGCCTTCACAATTTTGTTTTAAATTTCTACAAATTTTAGTCTATGTGTAGCTTCTTTTTATGCCATAGATCAGCAACAAGTTAGACTATTTAATCCTGGCTTGGCTGCTTTTAAATTTCTATCCTAGAATTTAGAGAATAAAAGTCTGTCAGACAGTCTAATCCTGACAGATAGTAGTTAGGTAGAGAAACTTATGAGTTCAACTGCTTAATCTGAACTCATGGAGGAATAATATTAGACTTATATTAGTTTCCTATTTTTCAAAAGAATAAAATGTTGATGAAGAGATTTTTCTAGCCCAAATGCACTTTGAAAGAAGAAAAAATGTTAGGATCATTAGGAATGGGTAGGCAAACATGTTGTTTTGATAGAATTCCATTGTTTCAAATTGTTGCAGAGATCATCAAATCAGAGAAAGATCAGCCAAAAGAAAAAGAAAGGTTGTTGCCCAATGGATTAAGGCACTGGTTTAATGAAAGCCGGAGATTTACAGCTGAGGTTCTAGACACCTAAAGAACCAGCTGTCATCCCTAGGTGGAGCCACTGTTAGCCACTGATAAATTTTGTTATACCAAGAAGTGGCTAGATTTTGTCTTCAAAGCTTCAAGAGATAGTTCCCCTTTAAAACTTATCATCTTTTAAAGTTTTTATGATGATTATTACTCTTTGAGTTAATCTTCACTATTGTTTCCCTTTTATCCTAAAGAACCTATTGTTTGACAAGAGAAAGACTACTTAAAACCCCATTTACCCCTTCATTTTTCTCCTCTTTTCACTCATAAAACAATTCCATTTCCCCCCCTTTTTCCTTTATAAAAATCCTCCAAAATACCTTCATTTGGTTTCCAAATCAACCAAAATCCATTACAAAACCTTTTACTCTCCCTTATTTGGTTTTAAATCTCATTTTTCCCCTATCGGAACCCTCAAATTGGCTTAAAAGTCACTATTTTAGGCCTAAAAACACCCTTTCTGCATATAAAGGTTTCTTAAGCCCCTGAGGGCTTAACTCCTATAACCCTCCGCCTCATAAGAATTTAAGCCCCACAACCAGGTGCTAAAGGGCTTAAAACCCTTTCCTAAACCCGACTTTCCTTTGTATTTTAATAAAACCTGATAGTTCAAATTTTTAATGAATATCGACCGTTGATCATGTCAAATCAACGGCCCTGGGCCACCCGATCCCCTACCTTACCTTTCCCTTTGCTCATATAACCCTGTTCACTCTTTCAATCTTGACCATCCGTCAGAAAAATCCGACAATCAAGATTAAGCTCGACATTTTCTTGTCCCTTTTCTCATTTTAAGATTACCCACCCATTCCCTTCATCTCGACCATTCAGTCATCAAATCCGACGGTCGGGATTTAACCCGATTTCCGCCTCACCATCTACCTTGCCTTCTCTTCTATTCCTCCCCCTGCTCCATTTTTTAATCCTGACCATTCATTGTGAAAGATCTAACGATCGGGATTAAACCTGATCTCACCCAGACCAACCCACTCCGTGACAAATAATGTAGGCCCCACTGAACCCCTCATTCGTGAAACTTCCTTCGTCGCATCTATTCCGCACCGTCCGATCCACCTTCAATGATCTGACGATTGATATCATGTTTCGCATTTTTTTTTTTTTGCAGTTTAATCCTGAAAAAAATGCGAAATGGGTGGTTTTCTGGATCCACGTGTCAGCAGGCGTACCGTATCGCGTTTTTTTGGCCAAATTTCAAAACCGCCCCAATGCCGCGCGAAAACCATTATGGTTTTCTGCCTTACCACTTATCTTCGCAGCATTGATTTTTTGGTTTTAGATCTCAGACGTCGATTGTTTTGATCCGACGGCTCACGTTATGTCCCGATCCCAATTCATCTTCCTCCATATAATCTCCCGAATGACCCCATTAGTCGATCTCGGCTATCGATTGTTTTAATCTGAGGACCCATATTACATTGAAACCCCAAGCCATTTCCCCTCACCTTTGTTTCCAAAATATCCCACCGATTGATCCCAACCGTCAGATATTCTAATCCAACGGCTCTCATTACATTTTATCACCATTCACGTTTCCCCACCATCTAACCTCCGAAATGATTTCATCAGGAGATCATAGCCGTTGATTAATCCAAATCGACGGCTTTGACTTAACCTCATGCCCAAGCCAACCAGAGCAGTCTTAACCTATTTTTCACGAGATTTTCTTAACCTTTGTGTGTTTTTTGCAGGTTATAAAGGTTTTTCCATAGTTTTGAAACGAAACGAAAGGCTAGGGATGACGATCCACAGGCCGCTATCCAAGAAGAAAGGAAATCTGCAGGGTTCAAATTATGATTTTTTCCGTGCTTTATGAGCATTGGTGATGTCGTAAAACCCTCTGCGCGCCTGCAACATATCAAAAACACAATAAGACATCAATCAAACAAAGAGTATCAGTGTCAAAGGATAAAATCAAGGTAGAAATGAAGAATTAATGATTTTAAATAGATTTTTTAGGGATTAAGGCATAAATTCAACAATCAAAAGCCTAATCCACAGAGGTAAAGACAGTGTTAAAGGATAAAGACCAGAAATGAAGATCAAGGCCTAATTAAGCCTAAAACACAGACAACGAACAAATTAACAGTTTTTTAAGGTAAAACAAAGGAATATCAGCCAAAGGACACCTCAGAGCCTCATAAAAGGGGCTAATTGAATCCCCAGCTACCCAAAGAGCCACCTGCAGCTTTCATAAATCAAAAGAAGGCATAGTTATTGCCTAAATAGAAGATATTTGCCTAAAGACACATGAGCAGTTATTACCAAAGAGAGAACAAATTCTAAACTGTCAGTGAAGTTATTGTAAAAGATAAATAGGCCTCGAAGTCAATCTTTTTTCCCATTAAGCCTAAAAAAATAGAAACAGAGTAAATAAAGTAGAGTTGTAAATGAAATGCATTCCTGCCTTAAGCCTTACATGTTTTTCAAGGCTAAGAGTTCCATTTAGTGTATAATTAATTGCATTTCAATCCTAAACTCTCCCACCTCCTCATTTCTTCTATAAATACTTCTAAAAAAGATGAGAGGTGGGTTGGTTGGTCACTAGTTGTAATACTGAAACTCTCTGAAATAATACATAGTCTGTCTGAAGTTGAAGAAGAAATTGAAGTCTTGGAAGCTTGGTGATGTTGTGACATGCTTGTTCTTGAGAAGGCTCTACCATTGGATTCATGAGCTTGGTTTTTGGTGATGTATTCTGAAATCTCTATTGTTTTTCCTGTTTTCATTTTGTTCCATAAATTCTTACTCCAGTAGGATGAAAAGTGTAGGCTAAGAAATGACTCCTGGAAGCACCTTAGACCTTTTTATCCTTCAATGTTTTATGTTTTATTCTAATGAGGTATTTTAGAGTCTCTAATCTTTCTCTTTAGTCCTCATGCTTATTTATTTCTCTAATAGTCCAAATAGTTGGTTTCAGCATGATTTATGGTTTTCCCTGCTTGTTTGCTGCCACTTGAAAACTATTTTTGAGGTCTCCCTTTGAAGTACCATTGTTTATAGTTGGCCAAGGAGGTCTATTTTGATCATCCCCTTTGTCCCTGCTTGAAAATTTGTTTTAAAGGTATTTATAGTTGTGATCATAGATGTGTTAGGTGTTCCCTCTTCTATGACTGCAATTATCAGTAAATATTTTATGTTTTCTAAATCATTTGAAATAAAATCTTTGAGGAAATAGGATGTGCTCCCAAATCTTATATTTCATTTTGAAAGTTGTCTTGAAGTCATTATTTTCTTAAAGTGTGGTTTGTAGAATTCATGGTTAGCCCAATCTATCAAATACCTCTTTATTGTTCAAGTTATGCTTTTAAGTTCCCTTTGTTGAGAATTCAATTTCTCTTTCCAAATCATTAATGTCCATCTCATTCACAAAACTAAAGGATCCTTTGGCCAAGTTAGATTTTCCCTTTGATACCCCATATCCATTGATAAGTTTGTCATAAACCTTTTCTTGACTCCATTTCCCAATGAATCAGACACTTCTCCTTTCCATCTATCTTTCCTAGACCTTTCATGTTCTGCTGTACTAATTCAACCAAAAAAACAAACAAACACTTGCACTTAATAACTAGTCTAAAAACAATACTCAAAAGAAAATGAGATAAACCTTTTCAAAACAAATAATTTGAGAGATCCCTCTCTGAGAACAGGAGGAATAGATCCTGGAACTTTAAAGATTGGTTCTGATGTTGCCTTGTCTTTTGATTTGCCAATCTATCAAAACACAGGACCCCAACACCACCCAAGGCATGGAGTCTGAAATGTGTTTAGGAACATCTTCCCCATGTGGATCCTTCATCCCCCAAGCAATCATCCATACAAAATGAGTTACCTCCCAACATGGCAGCTCCTGAAGATCCTCTTCCACCTTTGGCTCCTGCAATGTAGGTGGGCTGAAAATCTGATCTTGATAGGAAAAACAACCTACCCCACGTTGTTCTCCTATGTACTTAGGATAAGTGTAGAGTATATGCTGATCTTTGGATGCAATAATATTGCCCTCAAGTGGCAAGATGAAGACTAGACCTCCAAGGATCTCTCTTTCAACATTATGAAACATGTTGGCCCAAATCATCTCATATGTGATGAGTTGGTAGTCACCATCATATGGAATCCAATCAATCATATGGCTCACCTCAAATGGAAACAAGTTTTTTGTTGTAGTGGCCACATACTCTCTCATGGTCCCATTAGAACATGCAATGCAAACGATGTGGGAGATATTTCCCCCAAGGGACACATCCAACCAATGTGTCATTCCCCCAATCATACTCCCAACAAATATAAAAACAACAAAAACATAAGGAACCATAATGAGAACCATGCTTGCAGCCATATGTAGCAAGGGAGAAGGACAATGGTCCCTCAAATGTAACCAATGCAGTTTGGCCCTCAATTGCAAAAGAGTGTGACAAAAAATGTGGTCTCTCAACCGCTTTCTTGCTGTCCCACTCTCCTCATATGTTTGGAGAAATTGAATGATGTATGGTGCAAAGTGAGCATGTTCTCCAAAATAAATCTCCTCCCCAAGTCCTCCTAGGGAGTGGTCACCAACACTGCTCATGGCCTCAAGTAGACCATGAGGTCTAGAAAAAATAATGCTCCTCCTTGGAGCAACATCCTGCACATGTATGGGTAAGGGATGCATAGATACATTATACAATTCATTATGCAAACAAACAATACCCTTACCATATGTCTTGCTCATGCAAATGGAGTGGCTCATAGATGAGTCTCCTCTCATCCTCAAAGAGAAAAGAGGTGGCTATGCTAACTCTTCCAAAGATTTATGTATCTCCTCCATCTTCACATGATCCATGCATCTCCTCATATGCTGATATATCTCCTCCTCAAACCCCTTCCAAAAATACCCCTCCATGATGGTGTGGTATGCTCTCAAAGAACAAGTGTGGCTGGAAAGGAAATCCTCATGAGATGCTTGTAGCAACTTATCCTTGAACTTGGAAGCTCCAGATAAGAAAATCCTACCATGATAGTAGATGACCCCATCTCTAACTGAATATCCCTCCTCATGCAATAGGTCATCCAATATCATGCAAGTGAAAGGATCCTTGGAATACTCCACCAACAGCTAGGAGTTCCAATATGGATCTATCCTCCATAGTGACATCGCTAATGATTTCTCATGAAGTACATCTATCATATGGTCATCCTCTTCTTTGACACCTCCCATGCCAAAGATGCAAGTTGGAAGGCTGCTATCCTTCCCCTGCTTCTTCTGCCATAGCGCAGAATCTGAAATGAGAGTGGGTAAAGATGATGTTGAGAGAATGCCTCTCTCCTCCTTGAGTCTACCCAAGACTCTTAGCACTGTAAAATTACCTCCCAAGTTCTCCACTCCTTTGAAATCAATGAATGGTTCCTCAAAATGTGAAGCATCTCTCATCATCTGTTGATCTGGTGGTCTCCCTGGTGAAATGTCTCCATGTAATGAGACATTATCATCAAGAGCAGACTGCATACATGAATGGAAATACTTGTCCTTGCTCTCACTATGCAATCTAGTCTCCCTCTTAGGTGCATCAACCTCATGAAATAGACAGGGATGTGTGCTCCTCATCACATGATGCTGGTCATCCTCCCTATCTCCTCCTTGTGTCTCCATGGTTCCACACCTCCTCAACAATGGCACATGAGTGGTGCCTTGATCTCCACACCTGAGATCCTGGGGACTTCCTTGCAAAGATGCAAGAATCCCTCTTCTTGGAGCAAGAGCTCCTCCTTCCTCTGCATGAGGTGCTAGATCAACTCCAGATATGATAGCGTTGTTGCCCTTCTCCCCATCAACATGTATGGGTAACCTCCCAATGATTGGATCCTCTTTTGAAAAATGGATCTCTTTTCCTTCTTGTGCCAAAATACAGGAAGGTCTTGCCTCCAACAAAGTATAATGCAAGATATCAGCCTCATTTATGGTTTTCTGAAGTGGTTTTGAGTCTCTGGTTTCCTCCATCACATGCAAGGGTTTTGTTTGTCTAAATGTGTTTGTTTCCTCCACATGTGTTTTAGAATTTTTCTTACCAAATATTTCCATCAAAGTTTTAATGAAATTTTCATAGGAAGAAGTGTTTGCATTATTTAAATAAAAATACTCAAATATCCACCATGCATAGGCCTTACCTCCAAAATTCAGCACTGCTACTCTGATGGCTTCATCTTCAGAAATTTGATGCTGCTACAAAAAGGTGTCTAGCTCCTCCACCCAAGCCCTGGCTGAACATGTAGGAGAACCATCAAAGGTAGATAGAAGAAATCTATCCACATTATGCTGCTTGTTCCTCCTCTCCTTGACCTTGCAAAACTCCGAGAAAGTGACATGAGCTCTAAACTTCTGAGTTTGAGATTCATACTCATGCAAGAAACCACTAAGAGTTCCCCTCTTAGGCATTCCTTCTTCCTCCCTTTCTCTTATGGAAAAACTGGCCATGTGAATGCGTTGTGCATTATAGGGTGTGGCTGCATGCTCACACTCCCCATAAGAAAATCTGGAGTTTGACTCAGTCTCAAACCCTCCTGGAGATTCTGTACACATCTCCCTCCTTACCTTCTTGAAATCTTCATGAATGCTCTGTACAGATCTTGGAAGAAGCTGTGTGAGCCTATCTTCCTTCCTTCCTCCACATAATGGAGTCTTCATCTTCTCTTTTCTTGATAGCATCATGGCTGAGATCGATAGGCTGAGCCAAGATTTTGCTCTGATACCACTGTAATATCCCAAAATGGGATCTGCTAGCAAGGCTGTTAGTATGAATCTTTCATCGGAAAAATACCACTTTAGCTACGAATAAAAAATAGCCCTAACATCAATTATGGCTGCCAATATCTTCAAATCTGCAGTTAGTTGATCCAAATAAAGCTGCACAAATCCAGATCTATGCATAAAAATACATTAAGTAGTAAAAATGAAATGTTGCTCCATGCATCCAATAGATAAGACAAGAACAATATGTTTGAAAGAATTTTTATATTAAAGGGGCACCTGAGAGGAAAACAAGAAAGGTGTTTCCAATTCTCCTCAATGGGATGGGTTCTTGAAAGTCCTCAGCATTTCAGATCTAAAACTTCTCTCTCTTGTTGGTGTAGAAAACCGAGACAAACATAGAACTCAAAGGGAGCTCACAAAGAAAATGATGGAAAATGTGACAATGATAATGGCTCAAAGTCAGACCAAGAATATAGATCCAGAGTGATCTAATATGCAATGAAAGGTGACCAATGAATGGGGAAAACCCTTCTATTTATAACAAAATATTAGGGCGGTCTAGAACTTGGTGCATGAATAAAATATTATTAATCAAATTCTAGAACCACCCTTTAGAATATTTTATTATATTTGTTGGAGGGAAAAGGATTTTTGACTTGGGTCAATTCCTTTATTTATAAATAATAAGTAAATAAATGATTTATTTATTATTTTAAGGGAATGGTGGGAATATAATTAAATAAATAATTATTTATTTAATTATTTATAAATGATTTAGTCAAATTTAACTAGGAATATTATTTAAATAGGATTTAAATAACTTATTCCTAGGAAATAATCAAATAAATAAGGATTTATTTAATTGATTTCCTTGTTTTTGGTTAAATATGACCAGGAAATATAAACAAATATAGATTTGTTTATTATTTCCTTTTGGGATTTCCTATTTAGACCATAAACAACTTAATAAAGGTGTTTTACTAAGTTATTTCACATAGTGAAAGCAATTTTACTTAGGGTAAAATTGGTCTTACATGGTGTACTTGGGTTCATCTAATGATAACAGGTTAGATGACCAAAAAATGGTGCCAGATTGCACAAAATATGAATATTAGGAAAATCGTATGGTAAATCGTTGTAATAACTCCAATCACTAAACATCGAAGGAGAACGAGGAGAGAGAAATGTAAGGTAGTCTAATGTGCTAAAGGACTAGACCCTGAGGAGACGAGACTTACAGGTGCAACAAGTCTCTAGTTTATGAAGTGGTACCTGTGTTAAAGGCGGCGGGGGAGGCATACCTATGCCCGCCAAGACAAAGTACAAAAGAATAGTATGTCCAGTAAACAAGGAATCGAACTATAAAGTACATGCTGGCATAAATACGAGCCAGGAAAATAGAATGATGAATCCCACATACATGTTGTGCCTAGAATAACAGTCAGGACTTATATAATAATAACAAAGCCATGAATGTAATGTAACCCAATTCCCCTAATAAATAGGAAGAAATTACTTAAATCATTGATGCTAGGCTGAAAAGGCGGCACCAGCAGCAGGCCGACATCATCAAATATGAGGCTGCATCAAGGAGAAGAAGAGGTCATCCGGGGCATGTGGGGGGCTGCTGGGGGGCCACCCCCTCATGAGGGTTGAGACATCTCACACACACCCGAAAATCACCAAAAGCGGTTGCTGCATCATTGGACCATCAAGTATACAGATCACGATCATGCTAAAAGGAGCTCGAACCAAGGTACACTGCCCTCTAGACCTAGCTTCTGGAGTAAATTAGCTGATTTCGACAGAAGGAGGTCCACCATAGGTGAGGCAATAAGGGATCCCCAACTAAGGCACGAGAGAAAATAGTAGAGCGACTAATAGACGGACACTAATGATGATGATAAAATGGGGGATACTGAGTAGCGGATGGATGACTTCCCTTGTTAGAGCATAAAGGGCATGAATGAATTGGTAGTGACTGACACAATATCATGAGGGAGAAGGGACAATGGGACTAAAGGCCATAATGTGCAAGACGAGAGAGAGACCAAGTAATGAAGGATGGAGGACTATAGTGGGATACAAAGGGACTCGAGATAGACTTCATGAATACGATGATGACTCAACTCGGATGCTCTAAACAAGGGTGACTCAATGGTGCTGCCACACAGTAAAGGTCCAATGGGGGGACAAAAGCATGAGTATAAGAAGGTAACTCTGTGACAAAAAATCGACACGAATAAGGACAAGTAAGGCAAAGTGGTACCCCAGTACAAGTATTGCAAGTGAGGAAATTCGATTTTGAGAGCAGGATGCGCTATCTAAAAAGAAAATAAAACACACATTTCGAAAGGGAAATGCTAAGGGTAATATCTCTTAAGATAGAGTGCATTGCGAGGATTAGGAAGGGGATGGCCTTCAAAGTCCTCTAAAAGGTATTCCCCCTTACCAAGATCTTTACTGATGATGTAATGACCTAGCCATAATGAGTCAAAATTCCCATGACCAAGGGCATCGTGGGCCTGGTCATATACTAGAACAAGGTCACCTTCATGAAAGGTGCGAGGGTGTGATTTTTGGTCATACTGAGCTTTGGTGCACTTTTTGGCCACTTCAAGAGTTTGCAATGCAACACGACGGTATTCAAAGGCGTGCTCAAGAATGATGAGTCATTGTTCTAGGGGTTGGGTATCAGGGAGAAGTTCGACGACCAAGTGAAGGGAAGGAATTTCACACTCGATTGGTAAGACTGCCTCCTCGCCAAAAACAAGGTGGAAAGGAGTGAAATCGGTGGCGGTTTTAACAGAAGTTCTATAAGCCCACAAAGAAGGGAAGAGCATAAGATGCCAATTGGTTTTGTGCTTATTCACCATTCGTTGAAGCATGGTCTTAAGAATTTTGTTGACCACTTCGACTTGGCCATTACCTTGGGGGTAATAGGATGATGAATATTGGTGCTCAAAACCCAATAGTGAGGATATCTCGTGCCATATCTCATGTTCAAAATGTCAGCCATGGTTAGAGACCAATTGTTTTGGAACCCCGAATCGAGCAATGACGTGGTTAAAGAAAAAGAGGGCTGCAGTGGTTGCCGTATTGTTGAATGTTGGCATAGCCTCGACCCATTTTGTGAAATAGTCAACCGCCACGATGATATATTTATGGTTACCAGCAGATGGAGGTCGACACTCCATAAAGTCGATGGCCCATTTATAGAAAGGACCAGCTATGACGACGGGATGGAGGGGAGCGGGAGGAGCTCGTGCCTTAGGGGTGAAATGCTGGCAATTGGAACAGTGTTTGACTACTTCAATGCAATCAGTGAAGAGAGAAGGCCAAAAATACCCAGCGCACATGATTTTTTGGGCGATAGCGAGACTGGAGAGGTGGCCACCACAAGCACCACTATGATAGGCATTAAGGACTTGCTCGGCTTCAGCGTGTGTAAGGCAACGACAGAGGACAGTATCTACGCCGCAACGATAAAGGTCGTCATCAATCAGAAGGTAGCGAGGGGCTTGGTGTTGGATACGTCGTCGAGCATCACGATCAAGATGGAGGGAAAATTTTTTGGTTCGCAAGTAAGTAAGGATGTCACCGTACCAAGGGTCGTCGGTGGTGATGGAAAATAAATGTTCATCGGGGAGAGCATCATTAATTGGATTATCTTTCCTACCGGTAGGTAAGTCATAAATGAGTTCAGCGAGGATTAAACCTTTCTTACTTTTTGGGGTGCCAAATTTGAGGTCGAATTCTTGAAGGATAACGACCCAACGAGCGTACTTCCCGCTGAGGATGCATCAACTCAATAGGAAAGCCATGGGGTTGGAATTAGTCACCACCTTGGTGGAACGCATGAGGATGTAATGACGCAGTTTTTGGACTGAGAACAAGACAGCTAGCGCTAATTTTTCTTCATGTGAGTAGGACACAGGTGGACCGGCAAGGTTCTTACTGACATAATAGATCACATGTTTGATACCGTTATCATCCTCCTAGATAAGGACACCAGCAACCAAATAGGTGGAAGCGGAGATGTACAGGATGAAGTCCCAGTCAAAGTCAGGAGGACGGATCAAGGGAGCGGATGTGAGAGCATGTTTGAGGGCATCAAAAGACTCTTGAGTGTAGGTATCCCAGAAAAATGGGTTGTTAGATCGAAGAAGTCTAAGGAACCCATGTGCAGTAGTGGCATAGTCAGGAACGAATCGGCGAAGAAAATTAGCTTTACCTTGGAGACTGTGTAGCTGGCGTAAGGTACGAGGAATAGGAAGTTCAAGAATGGCTTGAACCTTCAAAGGGTTGAGAGTTATACTGTCTTTAAACACTATGAAGCCTAGGAGACGACCGGCGGGAACACAGAAGACACATTTCAATGGGTTAAGGTGGATATTATACTTTTGACAGCAGAGGAAAATGGTACGCAGATCATGGAGGTGTTGCGCTCGATGTTTAGAATGCACAGTAAGGTCATCTAAATAGGCAAGGATAATATGAGCTAAGTCATGGAAACAATAAGACATGGCTCGTTGAAAAGTGGCGCCGGCGTTTTTAAGGCCAAATGGCATGACTTGGTATGCGAAAGTGCCCCATGGACTAATGAACGCGGTTTTAAGTTGATCAACATGATGGATAATGATTTGGTTGTATCCGAAGAATCCATCCATAAAGGATAGAACCTCGTGCCTCGCACACTCATCAATGATTTGGTCAATAAATGGTGTGGGGAAGTTGTCTTTGGGACAAGTTTTGTTCAGATCGTGAAAGTCGGTGCAGACACGGATGGTGCCTTGTTTTTTGAGGACGGGAACTAGGTTAGACACCCAAGTGGTATATTCGATGGGATAAATGAAACCAGCCTAAGCTTATCGATTTCAGCTTTGATGGCTTCACGTCTGGAGGGATGAATGGGTCTCAAATTTTCACGGACTAGATTGGCATCAGGCCATGTGTCGATATGGTGTTCGACAATGGCTAGATCGAGTCCGGGCATTTCTGAGTAGGACCAGGCGAAAATATCGCAGAATTCTTTGAAGAGTTTGGTGTAGGCTTCAATTTCTTCTGGAGTGCATTGGGCACCGAAGGTGATATGTTCGGCGATTCCTAGTTTGACAGAAATGTATGTTTTGATGGTAGGAGAGATATTGGCCATATTACCTTCTTCGAAAGCGTCAGGTGCAGGGATGGGGTTTTTAAACCAATCGAATCTATCAGGAATGAAGTCTTTAGATTCGACAACATATTGGTCATGGGATTGTTGTGGAAGTAAGTATGCACGATGGTGCATATCATCCCACGGAAAATCAGGTTTGGTCATGGCTTCCATATTGTCTTCATCTGACCGGAAGATGGGAAGAGTGGAGGGAAGAGGATCACCTAATGAGAGAGAAATATGAGACTCCTCATTGTAGGGGGAAAGGCTCACATGCGCGACGTCATGTGGGGTGACAGAGGAGTAAGCAGATGGGTGGTCAGGCGAAACATCGGGGGAAGGCACTAAGGGGTCGGTTTCCGAGGATCGTGGTGATGATGAGAGGTAAGAAATGGTGGCTGAAGATTCGGTCATTTCAATATCAGGATGGGAAATGTTAATTGGGGTAGACAATTCGTCTGGTGCTAGTGAAGAAGGTCTATAGTCAAGTGGGGCTTTGAATTGGTGGTATGCATCTAAAGAGGAATGATACTCGTCAAGGTAGGGGCAGAGGTGGGTATAATGGCCATGGAAATCACACAAAGAACAAGGGTGATTGGTGTGCAAGGTTTTAACTTTCGAGATTGAATCAGGTATAGTGACATAGACCTTAGGGATATCAGATTCCGGAAACGTTTCATTGACCATGGTCTTGAGATGCAGTAACTCAGGACATGTATGGGTGGCATGACCGACAACATCACACAAGGCACACTGGATAGCGTGCTTTAGCGGCCGAGGGGGTGCAGGGTGCGACGGGGTAGCCTTGTCGTTGGATTCCCCCTTGCGATTTTTTCCTTTCTGTTCTAGAGCTGTCACAATAGGAGAAGGGTTCTGTTGAGGTGCTGGGGGCGCTGTAGCAACAAAAGAAGCTAAGGGGAGCGGTTGGACCGGTGTCAAAGCAAGGTAAGGTTTGGGGTGACCAGGCAGGGTAGTGGTTGGAGGGTTAAGGTACCAGACGGTTATACCCAAGGTCAAGTTGGGGAGGGATAGGGTGGCCAAGATAGGGACCGAATAAACTCCGGGAGGGGGAGCAAGGAAAGGCATCTGACCAGCGGGGTAATGGCCAGGAGGAATGGTGCCAAGGTGGTTGATATCGAGTGGAATCGACCTAGGAGGGTAGAGAGGTGTGTGAGGACTATTTGTAGAAGAAGATTTAGAAGGAAGAAGGCTGGCTAGCGGGGGCGAAGGGCTAGGAGCTGGTTGGGGCGGGTGAGGTTGAGGTTGCTGACTAGCCAAAGCAGGCTGCTTAAGGTCAGCCCGAGACGATTGCATCATGCAAACATTCGCCAAGATGGGATCAGAGACAGGAGGAGGGGGAGGACCCAGGAAGGTTCCAAGCAAGGAGGAGTCTTTGTAGACACCGGGGGAAACAATGGTCAAAGAATCAATCATTTTTATTGGTGACAGAAGAGATGGTGGACTCAGGGGAGGTCTGAGATTTTTGTTCATGATATGTCAACTGGTTCATGGTGACAATCTTTCCATTATGAGGGAAAAACATCTTGCGGTGGACCGCGGATGGGACAATAGACATGGCATAGGTGTAGCTACGCCCCAAAAGAATGTTATAGTTAAGAGGGGAGTCGATAACTTCAACGTCAATGCAAACAGTCTTGCCCGCAAGGGTGATAGGACAGTTACAGAAAAGGCCAATGGGCTAGGAGGCATGGCCATCCCATGCACGAAGGGTGATTGTGGAAGGGGCCAGCTCAGGAGATCTGATTTGTTTCCAAACCGAAGCAGACATCACACATGTAGATGCCCCCTCATCAATAATACACCGAGCGACGTTGGCATTTCGGATTTTGACTAGGATTTGGAAAGTAACGGAAGCAAGAAGGGGAGGATGGTCTGACTAACGGACATAAAAAACAATCAATTAGTCATCAGCAGGATCTATAGTGCCCATGGTAGATAGTAGAGCCTTCCTTTGAGAAGTACACGACTGGAGGAGTTCTAGTGTTGAAATGGCAGTAGGAGATTGAGCCAGATCATCTACTATGCTATACGAATGGGCAACTCGACCAGAAGCAACATTTCGGCTTAATGGGCCCTTAGGAATCTTGGTATGAACCTCAGCTTTGGGCTGAGGGATCTGCAAGGGACCATTGGGTGTCGATAGAGGCTCTGTAGGACCTGAAGATAGTGACTCAGGGACAGACGGAGCGGGAGGTGTGGAGTACTGAAGAGACTGATTTTGAAGGTTAAGGTCGGCGGTTAGAGGTTGGTCAGAAGGCATCATGAGAATCTGGTAATCAGAGGAACCAGATGGGGAAGGTTGGGTGGTTACCAGGGCATGAGGTGGTTGAGTAGCCACGAATCCTTGTTAAGGGAAAGGATCGGCAAACATGACGGGTTGAGAAGTAGCTGCATTGGGAGGAACAGTAGGGGAGGAATGTTTTCCCCGCAATGTAGCCTAAGACTCCCGCATCTGCCACATCTGTGGTAATAGGGGAAAATCGTGAGTGCAATGACCATAAACACCACAACACGAATACGTCTTATTGGTGCGAAGAGGCCTGTCCAGCTTGGGCTGAGAGCCCTATGGCTGGTTAGCAGTGTTAGAATCAATACTGGGAGGATAGGATCCATGATTACCAGAGGTAGATTGAGTTTGATTTCCTTTCCTCTTTCTTTGAGAAGAAGGAATATTAGTCGCGCCCTGCTGTGCAAATACTTGCCCTGGAGGGGGTAGTAGGTGCTGTTTCGGGGGTTGAGAAGGCAAGGGAGTTGGAGGTCCAAATGCTGGAGGAGCTGGGACACCAGGATGTGGGT
Organism: Pinus albicaulis; assembly: GCA_034641835.2. Lineage (NCBI taxonomy): Eukaryota > Viridiplantae > Streptophyta > Pinopsida > Pinales > Pinaceae > Pinus > Pinus albicaulis. The sequence goes on from CM076572.1 coordinate 1,316,339,393, forward strand.
AAGGATAAGGGTTAGGATGGGAAACATTGAGGTAAGCAGGATGGTGGGAAAAAGGAGGAGGCATGCCGTATCCTGGATACATGCTACCTGGAGGGGGGAAAGTGCTGGAGGTGCTGGTCCCTCCCGGAGGGAAACCATAGCCCATAGGAGGTTGAGCATAGGTATGGGAAAGAGCTCCAACGATACCGTCGGCAGAGTGAGATGTCCCCGGGGCGTTAGCGCCACCGGGTTTGGGGAGGTCAGGAAGGACGGTATAAACATAACCAGATTGAGCATAGATGAGGTCATATTTCAAGGCTATTTGGAGGGCGACTTCTTCGGTTTGAGGGAACTGGGATGCGACATCTTTGCCGATGGCAGGTAAGAGAGAGCGAAGGAACCAATCCATGTAGACATGATCTTTAAAGGTGGGAGCTCGACATAAGCTCCTTTGTATCCGCCATTCCTGGACATGAGCGGAAAGGCGGGTCGAAGAGGATTGACGGAAAGAAGTCAAGAGTTCTGTACCAATGTCGTATCGGAGAGGGAGCTGGAAATAAGATAAGAAGGCTTGGGCAATGGTCACAAAGGTGGTATGGGAAGAGGCAGTCTGATCAACATACCATTTAGAAGCTTCGCCAGTGAGCGTGCGTTGGAACAATCTAAGACGGATGGAATCGTCAGTAATGGAATTGGATGAGCACCACATGTGGAAAGATTGGATATGGTTGGAGGGATCTTCACTAGCAAGGCCTTCAAACTTGGGAATGTCGGAGGGGAGCTTGGTTGGCATAACATGCCAACTAACATTGTGGCGGATAGGATCATTGATCAACTGATTGAAATCGGGGAGACTGAGACCGGCCATATAAGGGAGCAAAGGGACAGTCGAGGTAGTTCCCATAATGGTTCCACTAGAAACAGACCTAGCAGTAGGATTGGGGTTGTCACTAGTGTTAGGCCCTGAACTGGACATGGTGAAGGTAACAGGGGGAGAACCAGAAGGAGGGGGAGAACTCGAAGAATTAGAAGAAGAGTAAGAGTGCAGACTCGGGGGAGGACTAACTCGACGACGGCAGGAAGGAGTAAGTCGACCAACCGGAAACTGAGGATGAAGGCTAAGAAGTCTCTGAGATAAACGCCTTGGAGGCGCAATGATGACAGGAAGAAGAAAAACCAACAAAGGCAGGGAGGTGCAAAACCAAGTGAGGTCAATGTCGAAACAAGGGTAGAGAAGTGCAGTTTCAATTGATTTTAAAGTCTTTGCCACGTGGTGTTAACCAGGCTCTTCTTCACTTAGGGTTAGTGTGTGGCGTGTGTTAATTTTAATTTTTAAACCCAGACGTTTTGAGAGTAAAAGAAAAAGTGTGCTACGTAACTAAAAATAAGTCTGCAGAGAATAGTAAATAAGACTGAAATAATAGAAAATTAACAGCTAACAATGCATCGATCTAACCCAAGAAGGCGGGTCTCTCAAAACTAGTCTAAAAGAGGGAAAAAATCTAATCAAAACAAGCTAAAAAGAGGCCAATAGATCTAAGGTCGGGAGGGACGGGGATATAAAGGAGAAATCTGCTGAAAAGAGGTGTAGAAAACAGCAAAGAGGAAGAGGCAAGGTTGCTGCAACAAAGGGGAAAATCAGCTAAAGGTAGAAGGGACAAGGAGGTGACCCTAGAGGTAAACCCAAACAAAACTATATGAGGTGATTTGAAAGGGAGAAGAGCTGATCTAGAGGGATCTGAAAATGAGGTATCAGATCTGAAAAGAAGAAGGCTGAAACTTTGAAAATTCAGACGTCTGAAACAGCTAAAAATCTTCCACAAAAATTGGAGGGGACCAAAGCCCTAAGGGGTGAGATTCCCACTTAGTTGAGTAAAACAGATCAGAAACAGGTCTAAACGGGCAGAGACAGAGGCTGGAAAACCCTGACAGAAGCTTCAGACAAACCCATAAAAATTGTTGGAAGAGTGCAGAAAAAGGTGCAAGTCACAGGTTCTGACCTGTTTTCAGTCCAGGTCGCAGTTTTGGGGCAGAAAAGTGCGTCCTCTAGGCCAGGTCATAGGTTTTGGGCCGATAAGTGTGACCTGCAAATCCGAGTCTCTCGGCGGCATATTTCAGAAAAAGTTGTCATCTCAGCTACGATTGATGTCTGTCACCTGCACAATAGGGCCAGAAACACACGGAAGTTAAAAATATGAATGTTTGAGGGTTTTAGAGGTGAAAAGCACCATAAAAATAGGAAAAAAAAAAAACTGAAGAGAAACCCTAGGGTCTAAAATAGCTGGATATGCAGGAATATATGAAACGACAACGGTCACAAAAGAAAACCCGTGTGGAGTCGCCAATTGTTAGTATGAATCTTTCGTCGGAAAAATACCACTTTAGCTATGCATAACAAATAGCCCTAACATCAATTATGGCTGCCAATATCTTTAAATCTGCAGTTAGTTGATCCAAATAAAGCTGCACAAATCCAGATCTATGCATAAAAGACATTAAGCAATGAAAATAAGATGTTGCTCCATGCATCCAATAGATAAGACAAGAACGATATATTTGAAAGAATTTTTATATTAAAGGGGCACCTAAGAGGAAAACAAGAAAGGTGTTTCCAATTCTCCTCAATGGGATGGGTTCTTGAAAGTCCTCATCATTTCAGATCTAAAACTTCTCTCTCTTGTTGGTGTAGAAAACCCAGACAAACATAGAACTCAAAGGGAGCTCACAAAGCAAATGATGGAGAATGTGACAATGATAATGGCTCAAAGTCAGACCAAGAGTATAGATCCAGAGTGATCTAATGCAATGAAAGGTGACAAATGAATGGGAAAACCCTTCTATTTATAACAAAATATTAGGGCGGTCTAGAACTTGGTGTATGAATAAAATATTATTAATCAAATTCTAGAACCACCTTTTAGGAATATTTTATTATATTTGTTGGAGGGAAAAGGATTTTTGACTTGGGTCAATTCCTTTATTTATAAATAATAAATAAATAAATGATTTATTTATAATTTTAAGAAAATGGTGGGAATATAATTAAATAAATAATGATTTATTTAATTATTTATAAATGATTTAGTCAAATTTAACTAGGAATGTTATTTAAATAAGGATTTAAATAACTTATTCCTAGGAAATAATCAAATAAATAAGGATTTATTTAATTTATTTCCTTGTTTTGGGTTAAATATGACCAGGAATAATATTTAAATTGGTGTTTAACTAATTATTCCTTGAGGAAATATAAACAAATATAGATTTGTTTATTATTTCCTTTTGGGGTTTCCTGTTTAGACTATAAAAAACTTAATAAAGGTGTTTTATTAAGTTATTTCACATAGTGAAAGCTATTTTACTTAGGGTAAAATTGGTCTTACATGGTGTACTTGGGCCCATCTAATGATAATAGGTTAGATGACCAAAAAATGGTGTAACAAAGGCATGACTGGAAAACGCATTTTCTAGGAATGGCTACTATAGGATTTGAAACCAAGACCTGGATCCTTTAGATAAATGTATATAAGACTGAAATCCAAGAGGTGGTTCAAAATAAATCCCTCTAGGTGGGTTAAACGGGTCTCCCACACCTATTTGTCTTCAGAAAGTGCCCGATGAAGGGACCACAACAATGTATGAACATACAATGGAATGACAACATTATTTTTATAAGATGTGAGACAAGAAGATATAGATAGCCAAAAAATGGTGTTATAGCAGTAAAGAGAGTACAAATCCTTGAGGAAACATTCACTCAAGCAAGGCAATGCAAGCCTCAACAACAGATGTACAAGGAAATGAAAAACACTGCTATATATGTATAAACCCAGGCTATGACTGCGCATTTTATAGGAGGCACTGCTGCAGAAATAATAAAAAATAAAAAGATATGAGAATGTATGGCTCAAATAAAGTGGGGAGCAAAGCTCTAACCCCTGGAAACAATAATACATCAACCCTTGGAAGGATTGGCTGAAATATACAAAAATGGAAAAATGCCAGAGTTGCAGGGTAGCAGCTGCAACTCAGAAAATGGAACTGGATTGAGAAGCCTGAAGATGCTGCATCTGATGAAAATTACTCCTCCAATGGATCTTCCAAGTGAAAGGCTAATCCTAACACTAAAGATCTCACCCTCCAATCAAGACTGCAAACGCCCACTGCAGATGCACACTGAAAATACTGCAGATACTGAGGGAGACTGCACTGTAGGTGGAATAGAATGTGTTGGCCAAATGCCAAGATCTGAAATATGCTCTGAATCCTTCCTTACTGATTTTCCAAAGGAAATAAGGCCCCTTCCTCTGAAAAACAAGACAAGGAATGGTGTTGTGGAACCTCCACTGCAACACCCTACAACACAACGTTACACTTGAGAACAAATAACATTGTAGCTAAAGGAATGGCTTTGGCCTTGAGCCAGGATGTGGAGAAATGAAGTGCAATACCTCAAGGGGCCTCTCAAGAAGGAGAAGGAATCCTAAATAGGTATCCCTCGTGCTAAACATCACTGCAACTCAGCTAAACAGCCGGAGACTGCAAATAGTCTAAGCAGACAAGAAATCTATAATCATATGCATGAATAACAATGGCTGCCTTGCCCTCTTAAACAGATGAGAGCTCCCTCTCCATGGGTCCCACCCTTTATGGTTTCCTCCACCAAATAACCCTCTTCCCATTCATATTGCGTTGTCTATCAAAGTGTTCTCTACCACCTCTCCCAGCGTTGTTGACTTGGTCAAACTTGACCTTGTCTCCATGCAAATGTCTCCTTTCACACATAAGGGTGTGAAATCCAACTCTTATGACTATCCCCTTTCATATTTGAGGGATTTTATTTATGTTTTAAATAATCATGGGCTTCCTTACCCATTTATTAAGCTTCTAGGTGACAAAAACAAAACTTTAATATTCCATTTAGCTGTGTGCTAAAATGGGAATATTACATAAATTAATATACCCCCTATATTTAGGAAACAACAATCATGTTTTTTAGGAAAATATAAACACCACATTAATCTTTGTCTTCATGCTAAGCTGGATAAGTGACACTTATTTCAAGTTGTGAATCTATGCTAGGATGGCCCACTGTCATCTAGGATGTCTCCAGGTGGCTGGTTGTTCTTCAACACGGTTTTCAAACCTTCAAAACCCATTAAAAACACTTCGTTGCAAAAACAGAGTGACCTTAGGTAGTTTCGTAGCGAAATTTAGTAGCATGTTTACTTCCACCATTCAACCTCCTTTTTTTCCTTCTCTATTGATGGAGATATGTTTTTCAGGTCGTATGAGATAAATAGCATCACTTTCCCTCCTTAGATTTCCATCAAAATTATTTTTTTAAGTAAAAACATCTTACAGGAATTTCATAGCGAATTTCAGCCCTCAAGCCTGGACTTTGCTACGAAACTTCCTAACTTGGCTGAAAGTGCAGATTTGTCACTTTTATTCAAAAATTCAATTTCTAGACCAAAATTTGTGTTTCTTGCAATTTGTAAACTTAATCAAAAATATTTTAGACCGACCCCTCAGACTTTGGGTATTTCATCTTCAGCAACAATAGGTTGTACCTCTTCAGGTTCATTTACCAATCTAATATTCAACCCTATTTTCTTTAGTTCTCTTGGATAATATCCATTTGGTCTTCCAAATATTTAACCTTCCCTTTGAGATTTTTTCTCTTAGACTGCAACCACATATTTCTCTTCCTAGTGCTCTTCACCACTTTCCTCAGAGGAAGACTTCTTATCAACATCTTCTTGGCATTTGACAAAGTTTTGTCATATTTTTCCAGTTGATCCTTCATTTATTTTTCAAAATATTCCATTAGATGTCTGTCTACCTTGGCCTCTTTTAATTCCAATTTGACTTTCATTATTTCTTCTCTAGCCTCTCTTAATTTCTCATGTAAAATTTGTACTTTAGTCTTTTAATCAACTTGTTATTTTCCTTTCCTTTGTCCAAAGACATATTCTGCTACTGGAGATAGGTGTATAATGTTCTTTGGTTGCTTGCCTTCATTAATATTTTTTACTTTATTTATCTCCATGGCACCCTTTTCAAGTTATGACCTGGTCATTGGTTTCCTTGGCTGGAAAATGAAACCAACATATTATCTTGCAAAATCCAATTTTTTTGCAAACTTACCTTTCTTCTTCTTCCTTCTATCCCCTTCAATGTCTTCTGCATGGAAAATTGGAGATTCTTCAATGTCTATTTCCTGGAGGATGTCTTCAAGATTTCCTTTGGCAAGAGTTTGGCTCCTGGTTATCCTCTTGCTACTATGTTTACTAATTTTCTATTTTTTTCTTGCAGGTGATGGTTGTGGGATATCAGTCACTGGCATAGGTTCAACTTCACTATTCATTGGTTCCATAGTAGGTTGTCCTCATTCTTCATTAATTTCTTCTATCAGAGCTAGAGATGAAGTGATCTTTGGATTTGGAATCTTCTTAGGTGTCATTGAATCTACTTCATATCCACTCAGAAAGAGAAAAGATGCTCAATCTCTATTTAACTTTTTTAATTCCTCCAACACTAATAATTTGATCAAGCCATGGTGAAAAAATGATGTTTCAATACCCTCAGCCTTGGCTTGGACCTTATCTGACATCTTCCCCAAACTTCTAAATAAAAATAAAGGCAAATCAAGTGGTTGCTTACCAATGAAATGCAAAAGGAGCCTGAAGTGATAAAATTAGACCATGTGAAACCTCCCCTTGTAGGTAAAATACTTCTGGACCACAAACAACAGCTTTGAATAATTTTCTTTCATATAAATCCTGGGGATGCCACTTTCCATGTCAGACCCTATGTGCTTATGTTTGAAAAAAATTTCACAACTCTGCATTTTGAATTGTGTACCTTTAAACCATTTCTCACCTCCTCTGGGTATTTTTGTTGCTTGAGAGATAGTATCAAGTGATACTGTGAAATTCAATACCCCAACTTGTGAGGTTGTCGCTGTGAAATTGGTTGCGAAGACTTTGGATATTTGAGCATGAAAACCCTGCAGCTTCTGACAGAATTGTAGACAACCAACATTCCTTAAGGCATCCATGACACTGGGATCTTCATTCAATAGTATTAAATCCATAAGCTCGTACCTCACACAGTAACCTCCTTTATTCACTTTCTTCTTTGCTTCCATTACTCCTTTATACCCTCGTTGCCTCCTAGCTGTGACACTTGCAGATGAACAAACCTAGACAACAAGTTTTTTTGCGTTGTGAACCAGCTCTTCAAGGATGACACTAAGATGCTTTACATGTGTTAGCCCCCCTATGAAATTTTTGACAAGAAAATAGGGGGCTAAATCATCTTTGAGTCTTCAAGAATTGCATTTCCTCTGAAAACACAGTCTCCTTGAAGCCTCCATGTGTCTTTTGTCCTTTGGTAGTGTCCCCTCTGCTGATTTCCCTAATAAAGCCTCTTTGCTATGTGAAGAAATGCCCAAAGGCCCCGTTTTTCCTTCTTATTTCTTCCCCAGTTGACCCCTTTTCATCCCCCTTGTTTTCCCCTTCTATTTCCCTTCTTACCCTCCATTTCCCCCCAAAATCCCCTTTGAACTCCTCCCCTACCCCTTGTTTTCCCTTTTTCCCCTCCTATTTCTCTATCGTTCCCCTTCAAACCCCTTAAAATCCATTAAAATGGGCCCAAAACCCATCTCTCCGACCTTAATATAAGGCCTAGCCCCTTACCGCAAACCCCTTAACCACTTCCCCACATATGACCCCGCGCCAGGACCAAGTGCTTAAGTCCCGGCGCTTATCGCACTCGGAACCATCGGCGGGAGGCAAAACCCTTTGTAACGCAAGAAATCCCCGATGCGATTGATTATAACGTTAAGACCTGCGGTTCGTTCCGCACCGTTGATCTCCCCACGATCCGACGGCGGGTCGCTAATCGCAAGCCCTTCTCCCGACGCCCCGATTCAATCCTGGCCGTTCGTTTGTTCCGCGATCCAACGGCTATCGCACAATCGCATCTTCGCCCGTGACCCTTCTTTCTCCGCGCCGATTGAATCTCCGCCGTCCGTTTCCTCTCTGATCAACGGTCAGCGCTCAATCGCTTCCCCTCCCCGATCGCAATAGCAAGACCTTCTGTTTGCCTCTCGATTGCATCACAGCCATCCATTCCTTCCCGCGATCTGACGGTCAGCGCTCAATCGCAAGTTCCCCTCCGATCGCAATCGCAAACCATTTCGTGTGACCCCCGATTGCGATTGAGCGATTAGATCTCCGCCGTCCACTTTCATGCTGATCCGACGGTCCTCCGCCAATCGCTGATCCCCTCCGATTGTGTTCTCCACCGTTGATCTCCCCGTTAGATCGACGGTCATCGCTCAATCGTTTCCCCTCCCCGATTAAATCCTGGCCGTCCGTCTGTTACATGATCCAACGGCTATCGCTTAATCGCTCATTTCCTCCGATCGCGAGTATTTCCGTCTCCCTTCCGACTTAATCCTGACCGTTGATCAGTCCTCAGATCTAACGGTCATCGCTCAATCGCATTGCCCCGCTCAATCGCAATCGGAACTTTCAATGGTGCCGCCCCGATTGAGATGCTCCGATTACATCTCCGCCGTTTGTCCTCCCCAAGATCTGACGGTTCTGGTTCAATCGCCCTCTGCCTCCACTGGGTCCCACCTCCATGGGCTCCGCTCCATTGTTTTCCATTCATTCCTTTGTATTTCGGCCCGACGCTGAGGTTTGGGTTTTTGCACTGTTCGTTTGTTTCTCCGCCCTTCCGCCACCATTCCTCCGCCTCTGCAGCATTTCTCCGTCGCCACTACCCGGTTTGTAACAGGTTTATTCTACGGAGCAGATAGTACAGAGATGGCCTGTTCAGCATTGCCAGCGACCAACAGAAGGAATTCAAGGGGTTTGGTGCCTGCGATTAATGAAATTAAATGTCTCGCCCCGTATTCAAAGGATCAAAGTACAGTTCGAAGACCAAGAGCACACGGTAAAGTCTTATCTTCGTTTGTATATCAGCAGCAGTGCTTTTCTCCAGAAGTACACCTTCCTACAGCGCCTCCATATCTCCTCGAGCCCTGAAGAGATTAATTGCGCTGTCCGAAATCCATGTAGGACAGTCAAGCAACAGTTATGAGGTATGGAGTGCCTTGCAGATCTTTATCCATGGCATTCATTTCAGAAGGCAGCGCAAAGCTCCAGACACCAGAAAGAACTCCAAAGAAACATCCGAGGTCAATTTCGGCCTGACAGAGATCTCCGGACCTGATTACAGAGTACCACAACGATGCAGGAAGCCATTGAGTGGTATGGGCGTGAACACTTCCGCCTCACTATCTTAATGAGTCTCATTGAATTGTCCATCTGCCTCTGTCTCTTCCTCTCCTCATATAAAAATCCCTAAGAACGAATTGAAAAAGGTTATTGTTGCCCTGCTGGGCATATTGCTGTTAGAGGGATTCATTCTGACTGTTAGAGCAGTTTTGGGAGAGAGTTGCAGAGTAGTTTGTATGTAATAGGCTGGGAGAAGAAGTCTGGACCGTAACAGCCATTGAGCTTATTGTACATGACTGGTTTTGCATCTATTAATCAGAGCACATTTCATAGGATCCTGGTCTATTGCTATTGGTGATGTTTTCTTACTCTGTTCATTACATTTTCATACTGTTTCATGTTCTGCTGGTAGGCATCAGAATAATGGTATAGGATTTACCCTTGTTAGGTGCCCTATGCTGTCTGCTCTCCCTACCTTTATGTTTTCTGCTTTGTGTGTATCTAAGAGTAAATTCGTGGGGTTTAACCAGTGCAGCAGATGTTATTGCCTGCTGGCTGATGTATGAACTTGGGGGTTTGCCTCTTAGATGTTTCTTTGTAATCTTATCTATGTTTTTCCTTGGAGTTGCTAAAGCAGACTTGGAGTTAAATGACCTCTGGTCCGATCTATAAGCTGCCCCTTTGTCCACCTTTGAGAGCTGCCTTTGAGTAGGTCCAAGCAGGTCTGGAGTTAAATGACCTCTGACCTGATCTATAGACAGAAAATTGGTTGTCTTTCCTTCTCTCACTTCTCTCCTTAATGTTCCACCCCATCATCTATCTAAAAAGATCCTTTAGTGTAGATGACTTGCCCTTTGGAAGCCTTGGCTAGTGGAGGCAAGAAATTTCCTATCATGACTCCATAGCCCAATGGATGGCACGGTCTTGGCCCATCCTCCCTGCTGAAGCCTCCTGCTGTTTTGTTTCTTTCCTCTCATCACTTTCCCAGTCTATGATCTCCTAACCAACCCAGCAACCCTTCAACCAAATTATTTAAAACCTCTCTTTCTGTACTTCATAACTAGCCTAATATCTTAATTCGAGCTTCAAAGATAAATCATTCTTTGTTTATTGGAGAGATCCCTCTCCGGGTCCAGGAGGGCTAGATCCTAGGGCCCCAAAGTGGTTCTGATGTTGTCTCATCTTTTGGTCTTGCCAATCTGGCCAAAACATGGGAACCCCAACAACATGCAAGATTTTGAATGATGAATGATAGAGAGAAGCTTAGGGGAAAGATTTAAAATGTAATTCTAAGACTTGAGGGAGAATGATGACACATGCGACCACAAAAAGAAATTATGAGAGAAAATACGATATTGCATGCTTGCTGATCATGGTAACTAATTTTTTGACCTCACCTATACCCTTGACCATCGAAAAATTGACACCTCACACCACTCTGTCTTTTCTGCAAAAAATCACAGTTTCGTAGTGAAAACAATTAAATTTCTGACACATCTGCTATGGAATCATCAGGTAATTTTGCAGCAAAATCCGTTGTTCTGCCATTGTATTTGCTACGAAAAGGTGAAAAAACAAACAAGTGGCTCATTTTTTTATTTGATGGCATGGGTGTGAAAAATAAATGATATGGAATGGATTTGAATAATATGACAAGACTCATGGTGGGCTTCGACTTAGGTAAACCTTGTCACATGTGTTTTTTTTTTATAAATTTCATGAAAATGACTATGAAAACAACATGGAACCTAGGTGAATGACATTTAAGACCCTATCAATGAAAGTGTTAAAACTTATGAGTGATAACACCACCAATAATGACAATGGTCCTCAAGGTACTAGCAGTACAATCCACAAGATATGAATAAGGAACTGGAGTCGAACACTCGTGAAATCACCCAATCGAAGGCCAATGAGGAGTACCTGCTGTCGAATGCGAAAAACCTGCCATTAAGGCATGCAAACTCTAAGGTACTGAAAGGATTCTCTAGATAAACTTTCCAGATAATGAGTTGAAGTCGATAACAGAAAATCCGTCGAAGGAGGGTCGTGATGTATCCCACATCATTGACACAAGATAGAGGAAATAAGATGTTTTTGAATCAAGACTGAACAGAGAATCAAGTAATGAAAAAACTGCAGAAGGAACTTCTCTTGAAGATATCGGCGACACGATTCTGGAGTTTAGAAGTATTTGACTCAAATGGAATCAAAGGTCATGTTGACAAGATTGGTAATTGAATGAGAGGAAAAAAAAATTTTGAAACCTGTGGAGGAAAAGTGACGAATGTATGAGATCCCCAACCTAACATGGACTGCAGATAAGTGTCATGTTCAAGAGTGACATACTACCGACACAACTGATAAGTACTTCCATTTTTCTTCCAACATTTTTGGCGAGTACCCCAATTATTTTTTAATACAATATTGAAGGGGATAGCATATGCTTGTCATATAAGTTTTTCCTTTGGACAAATCCATCCTAGTACATTTTATGAGCCCTAGGAAGGAGGAACATGATAGCGTCAATATGAGAATTCCAATGTCGTTAAATTTTAACGAGTCTGAAAAAGGTGAAACTTGATGCCTTTTCATGTTTAGAGAGTTTCAAAAGAGGCTAAAAAGAAAACTCCAGAAGGCCCTTTTCGTAGATAGTCCCTCGAATCTGAAAAGGTAGAAAACAAAGCTCAAGAGAACCTCTTAGTCATGATTGACTAAGGTATTCCTTTTTCGTAAATAGTTTATCCCAACCCAAAAAAGGGGTAAATGTATACTGGGTAAATGAAATTTTGTTTACTTTAACGAGTTCAAAATGAAAAATACTCGGTAATCTTTTCATGTTTCAAGAGTAAGAAAAGAGCTGAAAGGTGACTCCACCTGAAGGAACAAGTGGTATAAAGGATAGCAAGTGGTTCTGGTTATTGTGGAACTGCTCAGAACAAGTAAAGGTCAGGAGGATGGCTAACAAGACCACTCATTGCAGTGGTTCCTGAGGAATGTGTAAAACAACCAAGTGAAAGTGTATGATTAGCCAAGCAGATGGTGACGATGGAATGGGAAAACCAAGGCTCATTTGGAAAAACAGGTTGATAAAATGGAAACCACGAGACGTAAAATGAGAATGGTTTCATTTTTACACAAGCTTGAAAACATGGAAACTATGCTTGGAATAATCTTTCATGCCCCCAACATGGCGAATCAATTCGAGGTACATGACCACCAAGCTTCATTCATTCACCTATGTAGACTTCTAGTTACTAACAGGTGGATGGAGTGAAGGTTCATTTACGAGATCAAGTGAAAGACTCAACTGGGATTTTACGAGATCTAATGGCAAAGACTCGAATTGAAAGAGAACTTGTTTCATTTTTTTTTTGACGAGGTTGACACAATAGAAGAACTATCCTCATAAAGGCTTGATTCATTTTTTAACAAGGTTGACATAGTAAAAGAACTATCCTCATCGATACCTCGTTTCATTTTTTAAAGAGCTTGACACAAGAAAAGGAACCCTACTCTGAAGAGCTTGTTTCATTTTCAAAGGAGATTGACACGAGAAAAGGAACTATGCTCCGAAGAGCTTGTTTCATTTTTTAAGGAGCTTGACACAAGAAAAGGAACTATGCTCTGGCATATGATCATGACACATAAGATTTCATGGCTTCCAAGAGGGTCTCATTTGATGGGAGAACAGCACTCAGAAAATCGGGGTCCAATGCCCCGAGGACACTATACATGACATCACTGATGGAACCATCAATGGATGAGGGAATGGAACATGTTGCTACGTAATTAACCTGGGGTGGGGAAAGGTCCCCGCAATATTGCCTAACTAGTTATTCAACCGACCTGGGATTCTAGTGAAGCTATCTTGTCCGCAGATATTCCGAAACAAATAGTTTTCTTAGAAATCATTTCTTTATCCCGAAGATAGAGTAAGAAGGTACGGCACTGAGCATTCGAACCCCACGAATCCTCAATCTGGGAGTCACTGGAATAATTCTATCATAAACCAGTGAGTCATTACTTATGTAGCCCGGCCCTAATCCACTATTTAAGGAGTTTTTGCCCAGAATCGGGTCAAGCATATACCACTGGCAGGTAAGGACCATTAAGGGATGATAGTAGACTAGGTGTCACATTAGGACTAATGAATGAAAGCTGATGGAAAGCTGATGGAATGGTCAATGGTGGAAAGCATATCACATGAAAGAGAGAAGAGACAAGTGCTCCCATGGCATGCGTATAGTCATGCCCCAGGAGTAAGTTAATATCCAAGGGGCCTTGGAAAACCATCACGTCTATATAAAAAATATTTCCTCCCAAATTAATAGGCAACTTTAGAAGGATCCCTAATGGTTGACTGGTTCCTCTATTAAATGCCAAAAATTCTGGGTAACTGACACAAGCTGTGAAGAACCAAACTCTTTCCAGGTAGTTGAGGATAGAATACTAACATATGTTTCTTCATCTATAATTGTGATAGGTACAACCACATTATAGGCCTACATTGTGATCTCAAAGGGCACGTAGGAAGGAAGACGATATCCTGCCAGTCGACTCCAATCCAAGGAAGCGACCAAACTACATGGAGGGGGTACCATAGGAATGGGAGGAATATCCCCTTCCTTTACAGTAGCAGGAAGATCACCCTCCTGGATTGCGGGAATGGGAGGATTTCCATCCAATCCCTGGGAATCTGAAGAAACAAAAAGAACCTGAGTGGTATGAGATTCACTCTCTATGAAAAAGACCTGAGGAATCGTAGGTGGAATCAAGTCAACCTTTTTCTCAACCAATGATTGGTCGAGAATGGACTCATGAGATTGACTTTCGGAGAGAGCAGAATTGACCAGAGATGAATCTCGATCAATCACTTGATCAACTAGTGGAGGACTCAAAGAAAACTTATGGTAACCAACTAGAAGACAAGACTCAGAAGCCATAAGGGTATCCAACGCTTTAGAGGCTTCATCCGTATAAGGACATAGTTGAATGGGATGGCTCCCTTCACGTAACCTACAGGGAAATTTTACCTTCCCCTCTTTCTTATGAGTCTTATTATTTCTAGCTGAGGGTTCATCACCAACATCATATCCAGAGGCTGATGATGAAGGATGGTTCAGTCCAGTGGACCACACTTCTAAAACCCTGGGAATACCAGGACAATCTCTAATAAAGTGGTCAACGTTACATAGCTTGCAAGGGAATTTGACCTTGCAGGATAAAATGGAAGTTATAGTTTTTAGATTTCTGTGGTGTGAGTTTTGAGTTGTTGAATTCAGAATCTCCATAGTATGCATTTTTAACAAAAAATCATACTGTGGATATTCCGAATTCAAAAACTCATAAAATGGAAGGTTTTTCAATGTCAGTCGCATTGGTAACAATGGTTGCTGGTTTTCCCCCTTGCTTATTTTCCTTCTTCTTCTTCGACTTATTCTTCTTCTTATTAGCCACCTAGTTACTAGAATCCAGACGTTAACCATGCAAGGAGGAAGAAAAAGGTGAAGAAATGGGAAAAGAAGGTGGAGGGACAACATGGGGTTGACATGGTTCAGGTGGAGGAGAACTTGGTTGAGAAGCAGCTTGGACGTTTGAAACCACGGGGGTCGAAAATAACCAAACTGGCAGACTAATGGTCAATCCTGAGATGGACAACGTTTCCATATAAGGAGCACCAACATTTACAAAAGAAGGAAAATAACTAGGATTCCCATCTGAGTGGATTTCTTGGTTGGAAAAATTATGAACTATTTCCATTAATCTCAACCTAAGATCAAATAAGGAGATGATCATGGGTAAAATGTTCTCGTGGACAATAAAATTTAGAAATTAAACACAAAATAAATCAAAGTGGGGGAAAACTAGGCAAGTGGGTTTATCAAGTATCCGTGAATTGTCGAATACCGCTTGGTAAACCAAGAAGTACGGGCAGGAAATGTCCCCGAATATTTTGTTCGGTGTATCACGTTTACAGGGCGGCAGACTCAGTTACCTGTGGCTAAAGGATAACAACCTAGTGTTGTCTCCTGTTATATACTTGATGGTACAAGGATCACAAGTCCGTGTTGGTGTTGTCTAATGTGTAACCGTTCAGTGAGAGCATCCCGATATACTTATCATATGTGCTGCAAGTGCTATATACTTCTGTACACTTGACGAGGTCTCACTCCCAAGATGCAACATAGGCTATTAACGACAGCTTCTAGGATTATAGATGCTGAAACAAATCTCTAGCCTAGAACTATAAATGTTTTGCGTTAGGTTCGAAATGCTCCTTAGGTTAACTGACGTTCATTTTAAGTTCATCTTGATTAAAGTTTCGATTTCAAGGCTCAAAACAATTGTCACCTAAACACCTATAATGCAACTAATATGCAAAATGATTATTTCGATTCGATGAACACTATCTAGTTTAGCGAAGAGTTTCAAGTAGTGATGCAACAAAAAATCATGTAGAAAACGAAGCTTTTCCTAACTAGATCACTCGCACTATCCCAAACAAAGTCAAAACATTCAAAGATGTAAACTATGAAATGTAATATATGCAAAACTCTTTTTTCGAAAACTATGCACTTGTAATCTATGCACAATTTCCTTTTCCCGAAAACTATGCAATTGTAATCTATGCACAATTTCCTTTTCTTTCGATGAATGAGAAAGGCACTCAATGCATGTTTAGCTTTCAATCATTAAACAATGTAAGCTAAGTTCAATGATAATTCTCAAAAATGATTTCTCAATTCAACTTATCTAATGCACTTTTTATGAAACCCAAACTTTGAGACAGAAACTAAATGAATGCAAAATTCTTTTTCTTTGTATGCACAAAATGCAAAAAGACACGAAATGGAAGAACACAAAAATGTGTTTTGAGTATTCCAAATGAATTCCTCTAAATGCCACAAAACTTAAAGATTCGAAGCACTAAAGAGATATTTCGAATCACTTGCTCAAAACAAAGACTCTTTGTTTTTCACACTGAATAACACACAAAAAAATATCCTTCAGTTGAAAATAAGCAATGTGATCTATGCTTGTGACAGATAAGAGAGAATAAAATGCACACAAGATGGACACTTGAAAGCCCTAATCACATAAACCAACCGAAAAAACCAAAACAACCAAATCAAAAGGTTGGAGATGAATGAAAAAACTGACTCAATAATAGGTCTAGAGCCCAACAAAGCATGCAACCATTCAAGTGACTCAAAGCACCTAGAAACCCTATGATGACGAGGATGCACAACTTGAAAGAAATAAGACCAAAGATGGACTGATTGAGGCAATAAAGTTATTAAGAAAATTAGAACAAGAGAAAATGGAGCAGAGAAGGAAGTCTAGAAGGGTAAGACACACAGGCAACAAATGAAGGGAAACCCAAAAAAAATTCACACAGAATTCAACGCGCCTGTGAGGCTGCACCTCACACTGGAAGGGGATAAGCACTTCGGTCTTAAAAAATTTAGCACTGATCAACGCGTTTTTCATAGAATTAACAACATTGATCAAGTAAAATGACCAAAAACAAAAGGGTTTGTCCAAATAAAGCCAAGCTATTGTAGAAATTATATACATTAAGCATGCATATGTCCTAGATTCCCCTAATCTCACAATATTTAACTTCTCGCAAAATACAGAATCATTCCACTGTTAATATTTTGTGGAAAATTAATTGCACACACATGTGAAGCATAAATAAAAATAATCACACATAACACAATTGTTTAACAAGAAAGCTTGAAGCTAAAAACCCCAACTATCATATATTATGTATCATGGAGAACATATGACAATCCTCATACAAAGCTTAGTACATCAAGCTCTCAGTACAGTACAATCTTCATACACTAATCAAGAAAAATATGCAAATCCATGCACCGATCTTTGCCCCGAGCTAGCCTACCTCCACTGCGCAATCCTTGCTGAAGAATAGCTAAGAATGAATTTGAACTACTCTTGCCTTGACTGCGCAATCCTCATTGGCAACTCCAATGTGTGTGTGATGCAATCAATGCATCACTATAGTCACAACAGATAGTCCATCGTGCCCTTTCACCTATCTCTCCACTGGGTCTCCACTGGAACTGCCATGCACTGTAGTTAACTATTGTATTGTTCAGTTCATTAAAGAGTTATTATTTGTGAATTAATTAACTAATTAATTCACTCCACTCTCACTAGTGTATCATTCAGTTAGATTAGATACAACTAGCTCAACTGAGTCTAATTGAGCTAAACTGAATACAACTCCATGAACTACTCTTCCAACTCTGTCATAACCTTTCCACTTCAGTTCTAACTGAGTCCTCCACGCATGAACTCCAGTAAACCCTTGGGAATTGCATAATTCCCTCAGTCCACTGAACTGCCACATCTATGCACTGAAACAAAGTGCTCCAAGAGAATAATTTGTTGTTTAGAGTCTGATTATTATTAAGAGCTAATAATAATCGACATGCATCTATTTTTAGATCGATGATCTATAAATAGACTTCACCCAATATTCTAAAAATAAAATTTCATCTATTTTTCCAACTTGATCAACCATCCAAAAATAGCATCCTGCAACTTCTGAAATATGATCATCATGTCTAAAAATAAACATATTCTAAAAATAGACTTGTGCCAAAAATAGCCTGTGGGCCCACTTAATGAAGGCGACTCTTTTCACTAAGCTCATCATCTTGTTGAATCTCAATAGCTATCACTTCAAAATAAAGATTGATGGTTTTAAGTAGTCACAAAAGCAAGAGACAAAGGAGAGATAGATATTCGACAAAAGATGGACAAAAAATAAAAAACTCAAAGAGTGGAAATGGACTAGAGGCAATGAATCCCTAGTGGAGTTGCTAATTTTTTGTCTAGGTAAAACCTCTCTACAGACAAAGACAATCCCTCTAGCCCTAGGGTGGGTCTACCAACAAAGGGAACAAGCTAGTACCTACTTTCCTAGATTATAAATGAAACATAGATTGAAGGAGATGGCCTACCTCGGTCTAATGTTGAGATGTTTCTCTTCGTCCGAGATTTTTGGTCCTTCGCTCTTCCAAAATTTATCTCTGTTTCTATCAGCGTTCAATTACCTGCACAAGTGACCAAGAAACAACAAGAAACATAAAAGTGCAACATGCATATACAAGAACAATCTATCTAACTGAGCAAGGAATTCTAGGATTATTATCATAAACATGGACAAGAATGGAAAATAAATATCAGTTGTATCATATTATTACTAAAATAGGAGTTACAACATGTGCCTTGATCTCCAAGATCTCCTTCGGTGGGTCTGAATCTGGGCATGCCTCCAAAGCACTCTTTTTCAACTCAGTGTCAAAAGGCCAAAGGTATCAACTCTCTCCTTCAAATCTTATGACAATATTCAAACCTCTCTCTGCTATTCTCTTCTATTATGTTCTAACTAGCAGAGGCATTGGAAGGTGATCGATTTATAGAGATGGAGGAGGGTACATGGATCCACTTATGATGGGAAAAGTCTTACCTCTTTGGGAGGTTCATTTTTTGTAGGAACAAGAGGCCCAAAGGAGGAAGCTCAGCCATATCCTAATTAACAAAAATCCAATTCTTCGCCCTCGAAGCTTCTACGCCATGAAGCTTCATTTCCATTTTAAAAAATGTTCTAGAAGTAGATCGACGTGGGTATGAGGTCCATACTAGTGTCGATCGGTGCTTCTCACAAGTGAAGGATGCACTAGAAAATTTGGCACAATTTCCGATGGCCAAATCATCGCTATTCTGACACATATTTGTCGCAAGAGCGACAGTTCAAGGATGGGCAAAATGTGGTTTTCCATGCCGTCGCATTTCCGACGCATTTACAAAGTGTCGCACTACCAACACTTTTTCCATCGCTTCCAAACAAGCGTCGCTCTTCCGACATTTCCCAAACCGTTGTGCTTCCGACGTTTGTAAACGGTCACACTTCCAACAAAATGTGGTCTGACGTTTTTAACGTCGCTCTTCCGACGTTTGTAAACTGTCGCAATTCCCTCGAAATGTGGTCCGATGTTTTGGACATCGCTCTTCTGACGTTTGTAAATGGTTGCAATTCCGAAGAAATGTGGTCCGACATTTTGAACGTCGCTCTTCCGACGTTTGTAAACTGTCGCAATTCCGACGAAATGTGGTCCGACGTTTTTAAGATGTCGCAAGTCCGATGCTTACAAGGCGTCGGTATACCGACGGCGGGTTCAATTTTAAAAAAAAAATGAAACTTTAAAATAGGACAGTAAATCTCCAATATTTGTTATGAATTGTGGGCGTTCCAATGACCGTGAAATATTAATATAATAAACCACCCCGCAGCGCTTCGACTATAAACAATCATTTTTTTTCACAAGAGAAAAAACGTTGTTTTGAATATATTATATGAAGTAAAATAGTCCATGAAGTCATTTCATTTTCACATTTGAAGATTGGAACCCAAATATCCATCCAGAAAAGTGGAAGTCCCACCCCAGACAATGATAGAAAAATACCCCATATCACATACAGGGACATGATATAAAACCCAGTAACGGTCCACATGGAGATTATCGACAATCTGAGAAAGCATCCAAATATGCCCGAGGCATCTATAAGAAAGTGAAATGGCAGTATGTAGAATAGTAAAGCAACAGATAGAGTACCGACGTCCATTGTTCCAAATACAAATTAAAGTACCCAAAATCCTTGAACATAGAAAAACGCTAATCATGTGAGGAGTGTGATATGTCCAAAATATAAAAATACCATCATACCATATCAATAAACCAGCAACATAGACCAGCATCGCTAGTTTTGAAGGCAGAGTGATAAACATTAATCATTTTTTTTTCACAAGAGAAAAAACGTTGTTTTGAATATATTATATGAAGTAAAGCAGTCCATGAAGTCATTACATTTTCACATCTGAAGATTGGAACCCAAATATCCATCCAGAAAAGTGGAAGTCCCACCCCAGATAGTGATAGAAAAATACCCCATGTCACATACGGGGACTTGATATAAAACCCAGTAACGGTCCACATGGAGATTATCGAAAATCTGAGAAAGCATCCAAATATGCCCGAGGCATCTATAAGAAAGTGAAATAGCAGTATGTAGAATAGTAAAGCAACAGATAGAGTACCGACGTCGATTGTTCCAAATACAAATTAAAGTACCCAAAATCCTTGAACAGAGAAAAACGCTAATCATGTGAGGAGTGTGATATGTCCAAAATATAAAAGACCATCAGACCATATCAATAAACCAGCAACATAGACCAGCATCGCTAGTTTTGAAGGCAGAGTGATAAACATTAATCATTTTTTTTTCACAAGAGAAAAATCGTTGTTTTGAATATATTATATGAAGTAAAACAGTCCATGAAGTCATTACATTTTCACATCTGAAGATTGGAACCCAAATATCCATCCAGAAAAGTGGAAGTCCCACCCCAGACAATGATAGAAAAATACCCCATGTCACATACAGGGACATGATATAAAACTCAGTAACGGTCCACATGGAGATTATCGACAATCTGAGAAAGCATCCAAATATGCCCAAGGCATCTATAAGAAAGTGAAATAGCAGTATGTAGAATAGTAAAGCAACAGATAGAGTACGTACCGACGTCCATTGTTACAAATACAAATTAAAGTACCCAAAATCCTTGAACAGAGAAAAACGCTAATCATGTGAGGAGTGTGATATGTCCAAAATATAAAAAGACCATCAGACCATATCAATAAACCAGCAACATAGACCAGCATCGCTAGTTTTGAAGGCAGAGTGATAACCTGTCAACACATAAAATAGTATCATAAAGCAGATACAGGAAAGGCTCGCTTGTTTCCATTAGTAACCCGCTACAACATCCACCCTGTTCATAGCAAAAAGGTTCCTGTAGATATACAGAGAAAGAGTATAATACGTAGACCATATAAACATGGCTCTGTATTTCAAAAAACAGGTTTAAAATAGAAACAGGGCAACATTTTTTTTTTCCAATTGTTATGAACATAATTCGACCGTGAAATATTAATATAATAAACCACCCCGTAGCGCTTCGACTATAAACAATCATATAAACATGGCTCTGTATTTCAAAAAATAGGTTTAAAATAGAAACAGGGCAACATTTTTTTTTCTAAGTAAAGTTAATCTATTAACAGTGGGAATAAAATTACACCGAAGTCAAAAACATTGCCCAGACTCATGGAAAATTTGTCATCAAAAAATAAAAAAATTAAGAAGATTTCCCTCATATGGAGAAACCAGTCTTGAACGTTTACAAAATTCAAAAATATTACAGAGGTCCAGCACAGTAATATAATCTAAAACATGCCCAATTAAGTGGGCCTGCGAAGCAAGAAAACCAAATTAAACAAACTACACCTCCGGTGGTTCCTTCACGATTCGGCACCATCCTTCGGAAGGTCCAGGATCGCTAGGTGCTACGTCCACATTCATGCCACGGCTCCCCTCCTGAAGACCCGAATGCTGGCCGACTTTTTTCGAGCTCAGCCCCGCCGGACGGGTGCATTATTCCTCCGTTTGGGCCTCCTCGCGGAAACCCACAGTGACTGAGGCTATAATTCAGGGGCGGTTGAGAGAGCAATTAAACGAAAATTGCACAGTGCGTGTCATGGCCGTAGAAGGTGAACTAGCGATAGGGAAACGAGGAGCAGGGGAATGCATACGTTGGCCAGATCCTACAATCCGACCCCGCCCACTCCTCGTATTTGGATAGCGACCTGCGTAATAATCACTGGACTGGCCAGAAGACGACTCAGTTGAGGGGCTGGAGGGAGTGCGCAGGGGTTGACCTCTAGTGCTCCCCCTGCGGCAACGCATCCTTTGATGCAGGCGAGGCATGGGTGCAATCTCAGCAGTGGGCAGAAGAGGAAATGGAGAAGCAGAATTCCAAGAAACAGAGGAAGACAGACACAGACCAGACCGAGAGAAATGCAGATATGCAGCAAAGTCTAAGCAGCAGTTCAGCTGACCACTTCTCCTTCTCGTCACAGTGAGCAAGCAGTGTAACCCAGCAACCGGCTTGTCTGAAAAACCATAGCGAAACGCCATTTTATCGACCCCGACTGCAATGCAATCGAAGGACGCCCGTCATAATTAATCTATGATCATTAATGAGAGCCGAAGGCCGGATCATATTGGAGCATGCGAAATCGCTAACAGGAGTGGAGGTCCAATCTTGAACAGTGTTAAAACTTAATGTGATTTAATGTGAAAACCTTGGAACTTAAATATCGGCTAATTGAACAGCGTTAAAAATTAATGCGATTGATATGAAATCGCAACATCCATGTCCCATCGCCTTAAACACCATCGAATGCACCCGCAGACAGAGCAGGGATATTTTTTATTGAGGACACGTGGTAGAAATTGATTGGAGCGGATCTTTGTTTGGGCCATTGCGCAGTGGAAATCCAGACCCAAAAAAGATTAGGGCGAATTTGATCAGAAATTCGCGTCACAACTCTCCCTCCGTACGCCAGCCCAACTTCGGACCCGAAAAATATTAGGGCGGAATTCATTTGGTTTTCGCGTCACAAAATTGGCCGACGTCAACAGGCTATTTTGGAATGCAAATTTGGTTTGAATTAGGGTTTATCGCCGTTTGAATACAATTTTGTTTGATCCCATCTTATAAAATTTGTGTTGGTTTTCTTTGATAATACACATATTTATAATAAATCATGGAAATACCACACTAAACATGTGGAAAAGTTATATAAATTATTGAGAACAATCATTTTTATGTAAAAATATCCAAATGTGCTTTTGGGAAATAAGAATTCGAGTATTTGGTTCATATTGTTTTAAAGGAAGGAGTGAAGTTGGAGCCTCAAAAGATGCAAGCTATTACAAAATGACCTATTCCTAAGAAAATCAAGGTTCTTAGAAGATGTTTTAGACTTACATGATCAATATGATGATAATTATGATAATTTCACAAAACAATCACTAGCTATTTTGAGGGATGAGATATTAGAACTTCAGCTTGATGAGGATTTTTAAAGAGTTTTATTTCTTCTTTTGAAATCAATAAAATATTCTCCCAAACTGAAAATATGTGTTCTTGAGATAATTTCTGAAAATTATGAAAATGAAATTAAACTTTTGCATTTTCAAATTCAGTCATACAATGTCCGAAATCCTAAAGAATTCTTTGAAAATCTTCCTTCTCCTAAGAAAAAGGAAATTGTACCATCTTTTGACTTGCATATTGAGGATGATTATTCTTTCAAACACAATACAGAAGAAATAGTTTCAAGGCTTAATATTCAGAATACAACTGAGCAACCAGTCATTGAAGTCATAGAAGTAAATAACATACGTCATACTTTTATTGATCCTATATCAGATTATATGGAGAATATTTTTAGCCCAAATCTGCAAACATGTTTTCTCTATAAGGATCAAATACATCAAAAGTGGCCTTTACACATCATATCATTTATTATAAAGGCACATGATCATAATATACTTCCAATTTCGATCACAAGCAATCAAGTTATCCATTAATTGTTACAGCTACTTGATTGGCTTCATTGGCATTTTTGTATTACCTGATTCAATAAGATTTTTAGTAGATTGAGTAGGTAGATGAGTGCCAATAAGCTCAGAATTTTGAGCATTTTTTTTTAGTTTTCAATTTTCAGCTAGTTTTTCATTAAGTTGGTTTGAAAACTTTTGTGTGTTGTTTTAGTTTCAGATCAGATTTCAGTTTGCAGAAGACAGAAGACATTTACAGGTTCACCAAGGTCAATGGATGAAGACAACTGACCTGTTGTTCTTGACTTTTCACCAGGAAAATCCATCCCCAAGTGGAGCCAGTGTTAGACTCCTATACCAATAGGTGTCATATTTCATGATTGACTTGATGGGCTATGTAATATGTTCATACCTTTTCTTGTTGCAAAGGTTTTCCATATTATCAAAAAATCAAAAAAATTTAAAAAATGTAAAGAGAGTATACCCTAAAAGAAAAATCAAAGGGTAAAAGAATAAAAATGGCCAAAAAAGTAAAAGAAAATGAACCCCACCAAAAGAAAGGCCAAGGAAAGTGTGCAAGTCTAAATGCCACTACTTTTTTCTCTTATGTAATAAATAAAATTGTGTGCAAATTGTATCCTATGCCACAATTTATGAATAGTCAAGCAGTTTAAGCTTGGCTATTTCATCTTTCAATTTCATGTTTTAGAGATAGAGAATAAAATCTGACCAAACTGTTTAATCTTGGCAGATAAGTAGATAGGTAGAGTAAATAAAAGGAGCTCAATAGCTTAATCTGAGCCCTTGGATGTAATAAGGTTAGACTTAGATAGATTTCTACATGTAAAAGAAAAGAAAGTGTGATAAGGGTTCGCTAGTCTAAGTGCACCTTAATAAAGAAGAAAAAATGGTAGAGTAAAGTAGGTAGGGTAGGTAGATTATGTTGCAGAATTGCATGTGATGGACAATGACTCTAAATGTGTTAATATTTACTTTCATCACAAAGTGCAAAGACAGACACTATACTGGAAGAAATTCAAAGCAAAGCAAAGTCACAGTTATTAACTTCCCTTCTCATCTTCCCCTAAAGATTTCACTAATTTCCCCTAAGTACTAAGGTATTTGAAAATTAGAGGGGCTTAAGGCATTTCCTTGACTTTTGGAGGGACCGGACCCTCGGCCCAATAATTGGAAAAGCCTAAGTACTTGAAGTCATTCTTCATAACATTCACTCATTTCTAAACATCTTTTCCTAAGTAAAATCCCATTTTACTTAGAAAAATTATGCATTATTTCATAAAAAACCCTCAAAATCACATTTTATTCTAAGTCTAAGTGATGAAGTGATTATAATGCAATTTGCTTTTAAATCTTCACTTTCTTAGTTATATTAATGTATTTTGAGTTTACATTTTCCCCTTGTCATATTAACATTGATTTTATGTATTAAATCCTTACAAAAATAACCTTCTCCTATTATATATAACTCCTTTTTATATAATATCCCCAAAAACCCATTAATAAATTTTAGCCAAAGTTATTTATTCCCACATGTTTAAATAAAAAACCCACTTTATGCCCCCTTTGGCTAAATATATCGTAATATTAAATTCTGCCCCCTATGGTAATTAGATTAATTTGATTTAATTATCATATAATAAAATTATATTGAAAAAATAATTAAAACATGTTTTATTACGTGTTTTAATACAAAAATAATTCTTCCCCTGTGTATTTTAATCCCCCAACTCCATTTCCCAAGGTTAAAACTATAAACCCTTTGTAAAATCTCCAATACCTCCCTTAACCGCTAACCTTGGTTAAATCATTTCCCGATCACTTTCCTGCATTTTTATAAACAAATTGATTAATCCTCACGATTAATTAACTCCGCCAATCAGATTCCCCCCGATGAGATTAATTAACGTTTAATTGCGTCGGGCCCTCCATATTAAATCCCCGTCACTTCCACGTCCCCATCGCCGTTCGATCAACCCATCTGAGATCAACAGTTATTAATGATATCGCTAGCCATCCGTGTCCGAACAATAACGTGCGATGGCCCGGCGGTTTTCAAACAGTGCCATGCCACGCATCAATCATTCTATGGAATCGCTCGCCCTCCGCCCAAAACCACTTTTCCCCAAAAGCGGTGCGATGGAAACCGCTTACCGCTTGCCTCCCGTGACTCATCCTCCGTACCTGCTGACGTCATCCATTAAATAAATAAATAAAACCCCGTCACCCTTTGGACTTCGTGAATAAAACAATTTTTCCCTCGTCATTTTCATTATTCTGTGAACGACCAAAGTCTCATGCAGAGAATTTCAAAAATAAACTGTCAAGCGCCATCAACTATATTTTGCTGAAGACAATTGCATACTGTTAATCCAGAGTTCGTACGCCATAGCCTGTACCTATTTAATCAATATTCATCTCCCAAAAAATAGGTATTTACCCCAATTCTCATTAAAACTCTGTGAAATCCTAGCTTTTGACAGAAACAGAGTTCAATTTGGTCTTGTTCAATCCCCAGAATTGTAAATTGCATTCCCAAAACTTGTAATTGTGTTTTTTCTTCACAAAAACCTGAAATTCATTTCTGAATCCACAAGAACCAGAAATGGAGGTTCCAGTGGCTCTGAACGTCGCACCTTTGAATGCCCCTCACAGAGATTTAGACTATATACCCCTAGCAGATAGAGATTTTCAAATTAAAGACCTCGTTCTTAGTGATAATCCTCTTCGAACCTTTTTCCGCTGCAGAGATAAATTTATAAACGGTTTTGGTATTATTGGATTATGGGAATCCAATCTCCCCATGTATCTTCTCCCCTCAGTCCATATTTTTCCTGAGTTAATTCATTACTGCCATGCAAACTATGACCCCAATCAAAGAGCAGTTTTGTCCCTGATTCAAAACATCCTTTTCCCAATCACTACTCAGTCGATAAATGAAATGCTGCAATTTCAACCTGGTCAAGCCCTCACTCCCCTGTCCATGGGAGAATTACTTGAAAAGTCTGCCAATTTGTCCCATGAAGAGTTAAATCGCATTTTTCAAACCTTCATGTTACTAGAGCATCAGCCAAAAGGCCCTCCCCCCTATGGTTATACTTTTTTCACTGATGTGGGCGGGCTTATTCTGAATATGATATCCTTTATCACGGGTTTCAATACTAGTGAATATGTTGATCAGTTAACCCTAGTATTGTTGTCTATATTTACCCCTGGACAGTCCCCTGCTGTCAAGTATGATTTTGCATCCTACATTGCTGATAAAATCCATGATCAGTTCATGAGATTTGAGAATGAAAAAGTGTTCAAATATTCTTTTTTTATATATCATCTCATGATTTATTACCAATTAGAAAGTTTCCCTTTCCATGTTCAGAAACTTGATGCCAAAGGAAATCCTAGGTCTGTGATATTTTGGTTTGCCATCACCCATAATTCCTCTGATTCTCCTTACTCCTATAATGAGTTTATTGACCTATTTGTACACCCTGCAACCACTTTGTTAACAGGAGTTTCCCCTCCTAGAGTCAATAATGAAATCAAGAAAATTCTACAGCTCTCAAAACAATATAAGGTAAGTGACTGGTACTTGTATCAAAATCACACTGAGATCAGAATATATGGATGTGAATTGTGCCCATTCGGGTTGCCCAAATATGTCCCCATGAGACTCTTTGCACTAGAGTATTTCAGGCAGATGATTAACTCAGATATAGTTCATTTCTGCAATGCAAAGAAAAAGGCTCAACTCAGGATCAAAAGTCAATTAGGTCCCTTTGTTTGTAACTCTAGAGATGCTGGAAAGGAAGCAGAAAGAATCTTAGAAGAATATCTCATATTACAAAAAAGTTTTTACTGGGTGCCTTATGACCCAAATAGCTTTGTCTGTGATAGAAGAATGAAAAATAAACTATCACCATACATTCATCACAAAATTCCAGAAATTGAACAATATGCCAATATGGATGAATGGATGGAAGGAACATTGGTAGAACAGGATAGTGAGCAGGTCAATGTTGAAAATGTAATGAAATATCTTGAGAAAATACTTGACCTAGACTCTTTTGGACAGGTGCAGATACCAGGTATTGATCCTTCTTCTGTAGGGACTTCGCAGCAAAATTTACAGGAGATCAGTGCATTGGCCACAGTACAATCTAAAGGAAAAGAAAAGGAGCCTGACATACAATTATTTGAAAAATTCACAATGACAGAGCAACTTGAGACTTCTAAAGAACATGGTCAAGTACAAATTCCTCCTATTCAGATAAATGAGCCAGAAATTTCAATTTTACAAACTCCTATCAATATAGAAAAAGGCAAGAAGAGAGATGTTGAAGTTGCTAGCCCTGTTGGTGGATCTTCAGAACAGCCTCATGCTAAAAGACAAAAATTAAATCGTCTTCTAGAAGTAGATTTTGTTCAGGAAATTCCTGATAGCCAGAGAGAATATTTGGATAGTCAACAAACAGGTACAGTCAGTGGGGCATCCACTACTTTACAGAGAAAAGAGCTGCAAAAGCAACAGAGTGTTGAAATATCTTCTTTCAAACCACCAGTTAAAGATGCAGGAGATATAAAGAAAACCTTTATCAATATAAAAGCTAGGAATGATCCACTAAGACTCCAGGTTTACAATTAGTATTTGAAGATGGCTCCTAAGAATCAAGAAAGATTGATGTCAGCTTATGACATTCAGCAAGGAAAAATGATAATGATTCACTTCAAACCAAAAGTGCAGCAGCCTCAAACAACTGCAGATTATATTAGAACAAATTTTGAAGTCTTAGCAAAGGATATTCATCCTTTAGATCAGATTGAGTTACATAAGCAGACTGGTGAAATGATCTATTCTACTCTGACCGATAAAGCAATGGCAACTCAGAAGTTGCAGGATTCTTTGGAGAAAACTAATGCACAATTGCAGCTTGAAAAAGCCTCTTCTCAAGCCAAAGACAACAGGATAAAGACATTGGAGGAAATAATCATTGGATTGGGTCAAAATCCTAAAGATGTCAAAGGTATAGAGGCCCTAATCAAGAAAAAAGATGATGATATTGCAGCTTTGAGAAAGCAGTTGAAATTGCCAGCTTCAAGACATCCACAAACTGAAGAGATGATAAATAAAAATTCTGAAGAAGAAATGATGGACTTTCTTTTGAAACTGAATGAGAAACTAAATGAAACAGAAAAAGATCTTGAACAGGCATTAAATAACAAGCAGTCTACTATTCCAGCATCAAAAACAGAGGCAATTACAAGTACAGGTACATCCACAACAGGTCAGCCAACAGAGCTATCACAAGTAAATACTTCCAATTTGAGTTCTGAAGAATTAATAAAGTCAATGAATGAATTGAAACTTCAAGTAACAGAACTCCAACACACAAAGTTACATCTTACTAATTTAGAACAAAGATATGATCTCTCAAAAATGAGTGTTGCTGATAAAACAAGAGAGGTCAAAAGATTAGAAAATTTGGTTAAAGCATTGGAAAAGGATCTCACATTGGAGAAACCTTTAAAGGAAATAAATGAAATTCTTTGGGACAACATTATCCAACCAATAAAGGATGTCTGGTCTTCAATTCAGATTATGTATGAATAGAATGATTTAGTCAAATTGGCTATAGAAGAAGTTCAAAGTACAAGAGAAGAATTGGGAAATAGGCCTGAGGAAGCCAATCAACTCATACAGTTTCTAAACACTCAAACCAGACAGCAACTTGCAGAAATTGGTATTCAAGACAGGACTGGAACAATTTTGGAAATAAAAAGA
Organism: Pinus albicaulis; assembly: GCA_034641835.2. Taxonomy (NCBI): domain Eukaryota; kingdom Viridiplantae; phylum Streptophyta; class Pinopsida; order Pinales; family Pinaceae; genus Pinus; species Pinus albicaulis. Next base: position 1,316,368,931 of record CM076572.1, read on the forward strand.
GTTTTTACTAAGAGAACCCTTATGCAGAATCTAGAACGAAGGTGCTCAGATATGCAAGAAGAAATCATTGCCTTCAGAGAAAGATTTGATATTTTGTTGAAAAAATGATTGCTCAGTCCTATAGTTTCAGAGGATAAACTAATTGACCTTGAAAGCTATTTTGAAAAATTGGACAAGTATGCTGACAATCAGGCCAATTCTTCAACCAGTACATCAGAAGCAGCATTGCCAACAGGAAAAAATCTTCATGACAGATTGGAAAATTTATTTTATCTTGAGCATGAACTAAAGCATTTGTTTCCAATTCAGCCTACCTTTTTTAGATATACCGAGGCTGATGAAACATTGAGAAAACTTCAATGGACCAGAATACCAGAAGATAAATGGTGGGAAGAACTGTTGGAACTTTTGTAAAATTTATCCTTATATGAAATTTTTCCTATTTACTACAGTATACCATGATAAAAAGGATAAACAGAGGTCAAAGTGTATCAATGAAAACGAAGAGTATCAGTAAAGCAAGGTAGTCAGAACAGAATTACTGAGGATGACAGCAACGAGCCAAAACATAGGGCTTGCCTCCAGCACATTCTCAAAAGAAGGAAACAGCAAAACATCAGTTACTTTTTATCTTATCTACGAGACCATTTGTCTCTATTTTTATTGTAACTTATTCATGAGTCACCCTAGATTATATCTCAATTTGTTATGAAATATTTTTGATAATTGTTTTGTATAAATACTCCCTCAATTAGAGTATTGAGGGTGGATTCTTATACTTTGCTGTAATATTGACTTTTTCGGAATAAAGAGCTGTTGGAGAAATTTTTTGTGGCTTGTTGGATGATGAATTGATGCGAAAGACTTTTTACAGGATTCATGTGTCAAACTACGGATCAATAAGTCATCTTTCTCTTGTGTTTTAAAGTCTTTATATATGTTTATCATATCACTGTGTTTTCATTTTTGAATAGCTAATGAAAAAGAGTAAATCAGAAAGTGCTTAAGTGTAATCTGATTTTAATCATTGTTATTCTAAATATTTTCTTCTAAACTGGTTTTAAACAGTGAATTCTTAATTGCTCCTGTTTTACTAGTTTAAGCATTTTGATTATTTAGTAAAGAATACTTGAATGCTCTTTATTGATAATCACTCAATTTCCCTCTTTGAATGTGTTGAAAGATTCTTAATTTCCTTTCATCCATTTTAATTCCATCTCATTCGCTTTAAAGATCTAAAATTGTTCTCTGTTTGATTATCTTTCCCTGTAAAACCATCTTTTGTTTAGAAACTTAATCCAGTGAAGCCATCTTTTTGACTCCATAGCCCAATGGCCTAAATTACTTCAATCTTGCCCTCAGCTATCGAATTCCACCACCTAAATTCAATCAAAACCCTTTAACTTTATAACTAGCCTAATATCTTTCAAAACAAAGCTAAATTTTAAAGAGAGAGCCCTCTTTGGGTACAGATTGGCTAGATTCTGTACCTAAAAGATTGGTTTGTGGTTACCTCGGGCCCCTTTCCTCTTCTCTACAACTTCAAGGAAAATCTGAGTGATAACATAGTTAGTGTTAGACTCCTATACCAATAGGTGTCATATTTCATGATTGACTTGATGGGCTATGTAATATGTTCATACCTTTGCTTGTTGCAAAGGTTTTCCATATTATCAAAAAATCAAAAAAATTTAAAAAATTTAAAGAGGGTATACCCTAAAAGAAAAATAAAAGGGTAAAAAGAATAAAAATGGCCAAAAAAGTAAAAGAAAATGAACCCCACCAAAATAAAGGCCAAGGAAAGTGTGCAAGTCTAAATGCCACTACTTTTTGCTCTTATGTAATAAATAAAATTGTGTGCAACTTGTATCCTATGCTACAATTTATGAATAGTCAAATAGTTTAAGCTTGGCTATTTCATCTTTCAATTTCATGTTTTAGAGATAGAGAATAAAATCTGACCAAACTGTTTAGTCTTGGCAGATAAGTAGATAGGTAGAGTAAATAAAAGGAGCTCAATAACTTAATCTGAGCCCTTGGATGTAATAAGGTTAGACTTAGATATATTTCTACATGTAAAAGAAAATAAAGTGTGATAAGGGTTTGCTAGTCTAAGTGCACCCTAATAAAGAAGAAAAAATGGTAGAGTAAAGTAGGTAGGGTAGGTAGATGATGTTTCAGAATTGCATGTGATGGACAATGACTCTAAATGTGTTAATATTTACTTTCATCACAAAGTGCAAAGGCAGACATTTAAGAGGAGGAACTAATACAACGTTAAAAAGAAAACCAGAGCACACATCTACAAATTACCTCCTTAGCTACTGTCACACCATCGTTAACTATTTTCGGAGAACCATGCTTGCTCTCCAAGACAACATTTTTCCCTTCGCCCCAAGGGTGACTCCAAAAAGATCAGCAAGTTCGTTCACACCGCCTGCAAGACAAATTGACAATGCTTTCAGTAAGTGTGAAATTGAATGCCAGACCATATGCCAAAACAACCCTCCATGAAAAATTAAAATAACACATTAAAATCGAATATAATTGGACAAGGAAAGATCCACCACAGTGAAGTTTCACGTGCAGGTGACCTTCCTTTAAACATAATTTTTTCTCTGACCTACAATTTTTTTGTCACTGAGCCATCCTCGTTGAAGTACATCTCCTTTTCCATAGCTCTTGTATTAACTACCTTCTCTCTGTCGTGTAATCTCAAATTCCCTCTTCTGCTTGAGCGATTAAAGGAAATGGGTGAAAAAACTGAAAGAGAAGACAATTGTCTGCCATAATTATCAAACATTGCACCCAACTTCTTCCCCTTTCCATTGTTACCCAATGAAGTAGATGTGGAAATTTTTGTCATACTGCCCAAAGAAGAGGCCATCTTCTCTTATCATGAATATAGAATTACAATATCTTCATATTAGTATGAACCTTAAAAAACATGACTCCCATTGCTAAAAACCACTTTTAAGTTGTAACAGGCAAACTAAACAACTATCGCAACTTTTGGCAACTTTTGGAGCATTAAGAGAGAAAAAACCAAAGAGAAATACAACCACAATCCTCATTTTAATGAGACCGGACTATATATTTGCATTAAGATAATAAAAAGAAATCACGACTATATTAAGGCCAGCACAAAACAATCTTTAACCAGTGTCTCTCGCGGCCTTCAGGTTGCCATGCTAGAGGTTGCATATTTTTAATTTAAATTCTTGACCTCTCGTGCCCATCTATGAATGCATCCAATAGGATATCTACATCAAATGCTCCTTTATATCCCCAAAAACAAATTCCCTACTACAAGAGCACCAGTATTGATGGATCACCCCACACCATCCCACCCACTAGAAACGGTGAAAAGGGAAACCCGAGAAACCTTCTGAAATATCTCAAGATGACTATATGGGTGGTTCTTATGAATCAAACAACCATTCAGAACATGCTCATCAATCCAAACCATGAGTATTATGTGACAATATTCAAGCAGGCACTGAATCGGATTTCTGAAACTATGTTAGAGAAACCCTAAACTCTCACTGAAAATAGGTGAAATGTGGCACCACTCAGAGATTGACATGTGCCAATTGGTACAAGTGGTAGAAAATTGGCATGCTCAAACAACGAGGTGATGCAGGAATGACATGAGGGAGAAAATATCAGAAAAGCCCCAAATCTGGAGAACTAAATCTCATCACCAACATGAGATTGACAACTTTACATGATGTAACCTATGAAATCGTAAATGGAGAAATCATAGTAACAATAAAGTAACCTATGTAACAATAAAGTCGGATTCATCCTGGGAGTGGTAATGGGAGAAATCATAGTGAACAACAGGAAACATGCAGAGTTACTTACAATCAAATAGATGAAAAAACACATACAAAAAACCTAGATAATAATCATGAATAAGCTTAATATTGAATTATGAACTGTAAAGGAACTTACAAAATGTGACATTACGAACCTGGTCAAGCGCACAAGCAAAAATATCCTGGACATGACCCTGGTTGACAAGTTGTATTGCTCATGATGCAAGAGGATTTGTACCTGCACTGGCAAGTCAATCAAAATCCATCATTATCTATACAATAAATACAAGTAATTGATGTAGTATTTTTTACTCTAAGATGCATTCTTATGATAATGTTAGAACATATGTTGAAAATGTCAAAACATGCCTGAATAAGCTCCTCTTCGTTTCAAGAACAATTTATTGGAGTCGCATGAACTTGGAACAAGCCTCCCACGATCTGAAAGAGTAGCAACTAAGTCAACAGTGACTTTTTTGTTGCTACGCTGGATCGAGGGAGGTTTGCTCCAAGATTAAATCGCTCCAATAAATTATTCTCTACTAAGCAGGGCCAACCACGTGAAGGTGGAAGCTCTTATGGCCCCTCCTTCCCCCTCACATCACTCTCAATTCCCCAATACCCAATCTATATTTCATTTTTTACTTTCATGAGCATAAAAAAAAATATTCAATAACTAATAAAAAAACAATTCAATAAAAAGTACGCAAGGAAACATTGAAATTAATGCTTGACATAAAAATAGTATGATAAATGAGTTTTTTATATAACACAAAAAACGTTCCAAGTATAGTAACATTTGTCTTATAATAATACAATATTTTACATTGTCAAATTTTATTTTTCTTTTTCTTCTTCCTATTTCTAAAGCTCCTAATTACATCATCAATATCATCATCCTCTGCTCCTATTTCGTGCCTTTCGACCTGCACTACTGACCTAGTTGCGTAGTCACGATCTCTGGTCTCATCCAGTGATGGGGCATCGCCTACAAAAACAGAGATAAACACTGGATTTAATTGTACGTTTTAAATGGATTCAAACAATTTGTGTATTAATAAAAAAAATTGCAATGAGATTGTTACATGAAATTGCACCGGTTGTCACCTTGACCTAGTTGCGTAGTCACGATGTTTGGTCTCATCCAGTGACGGGGTATCGCCTACAAAAACAGAAAATATTAAATTTTAATTGTCGGTTTTTAAATATCATTGAACTAGTTCGGTAATATTAATAAAAAAAATTGCAATGATATTATTTACCTGGTGCACCAGTTGTCGCCACTGACCTAGTTGCGTAGTCACAATTTCTGGTGTCATCCAGTGATGGGGCATCGCCTACAAAAACAGATAATATTAAATTTTAATTGTCAGTTTTTAAATATCATTGAACTAGTTCGGTAATATTAATAAAAAAAATTGCAATGAGATTATTTACCTGGTGCACTAGTTGTCACCATTGGGACTGTTGCCCTGTCTTCCTCTCTGGTGGTAAGATCCTCAAGGGAAACATTCTCTGTCATTTAAACAAAAAACGTTATAAGGACAACCATAAAGGTATAATTAGAAAAAATTATAAGTGGAAATTAATTACCGTCACGGCCCTCACTGATAGTAGCATTGTCGGCCTGGTCCCCACTACAATGATCAGGTTGCACGTGAGGATCATCTACATCTGGCTCTAAAACTGGGTTATCTTCCTCGTCGATAATGTTGCTCCCCTGATTTAAACAAAGTTGTTAGACATTAAATTTATGGACGAAAACAAACATATTGAAAGGTTAACGTTTTACCTTATCAGGCATTCTGGATCTTGGGACCTACCCCAAGCTTCTGCGATGTTCAACTACAGCTTGATAGCCGAAATGGAAAGTGATATTTTTATCTTCCTCTGTAGTTTCTGTTCCAAATTCATCACCCTACATTACATATGATTGTGTATTTTTAATCATATTTGATAGGATTACAAAAACGTTGGAAGGCGATACAATTAATTATAAGATGTTTAGCTACTTAATTACAATTCTTGCAGCTAATTTCAAGTAGCCGCCCTGGCCTAGCTTGTGATGGCCCTTTTTTTCAATCCTAGCTTTGGTTGCCTTTGAGGTTTCAGGCAACCTAGCATCAAAATATTGAAGTCAGATATGACGTAGCACACTTTTATTTTAGACATAGAGAAAATTAAATCTATTGAATTAAAGTTGTAATTTACCTTGCGGGTCCAGTTGGCATTTTTCCTTCTTTCTTTGCCCTTTTCTCTTTTCCGTCATGGATGAGTGCTCTCCATTCACTCTCTGAAACTGCGAGAGGACGCTCATATCTAGGGTTAAATTGCAATTGCATCCTATAGGTGTCCCTGGTATATTTCAAATATTTGCCGGCTACCTGAGCCACCGCTTTTCTGTCAAATGTGCCGACCCCAAAAAGGGCTTCTAGATAATCTAGAAGTTCTTTTTTCAGGTTGGAATTCTGGGAATTCCACCCTGTACGTATAGTTGGGCCAAAAATTACCAACGCATGTCTCTCCAGAAACACCAACAAACTCATTATTTTATACCATGGAAAAAAAAAAAAAGAAAAAAGAATGTCTCATTGTTAAAAATAAAAATCATGATAAATATATTTTAGATAAAACTATGAAATAGTTAAAATATTAAAATTGCACAGGTGTACATGCTTTATAGGGACACCTTCATCGTTCACCAACAATGTGCCATTAATGGTCCCTATGGAGCTGACACGTGTAGCTCCAGGAAATGCAATAATGTAGTTGGTCATATCAGCCTCATCATTGCCAACACGTTCAGCGGTTGGCTGGGTGTCTGCTTGGGCAGGGTGTGTTTCTTAGATGGCACCTAAAGGAGTAGAAGGTGTACGAGAGGGTTGTTGGGCAATCTCTTACCCTTGTGTCCCACTACCACCAACACCGGGTTCAGCAAGTGCCAGAAAACGCTACATACAAAAGAAATTTTTGTTAGTTTAGTCAATGTAAAAATTAAAAATCAAACTATCACAATTCATCTCATGTAGAACAAAAAAATATCCTTTTGACTTTTTATTATTACCTGATATCTTTCTAGCTGCCTCATAAGATGTTGTATCCTCTCTTCTGTTTCAGGTGTTTGAGGCGCGTCTATCAAAGTATTAAATTTCGACCTTGCATCTCGTGCCTTTTTTTGCAACAAGAACACTGGAGATAGGGATGAAGAAAGCTCTTCCTCAAAGAGGGAATCATCGGGCGTACCATGGCTAGGTGTCTGCATATTTGAACAAAATTAATATTATTTCAATTATGTAAATAACTAAAATACCTGAAGATAGAGCAATGCTGGCACTTTACATGTTCTTCCGCTGGCCTCTTTCCGTGATCATCTCGTCTCGGGGTTGTTCCTGCACTGCTCTGATCAGTCTGCCACATTGCAATAAAATTATAAATGTAAAAACTTGAAAACAATATCTAACTTGAAAACACAAAATCAAAACTGAAATAATTTCTAATAAGACACCGGAAGACAGAGTTAGAGTTTCAAATATGCCTTGCATTGAATTCAGTCCTGGAAACATGTCATTGCACATTAAGACACCCAAACAAGAGACGAGTTGACAATGAAGACCTTATTGAATATATTGTTGGAGCAACTTCTAGTAAACTTGTTGTGAAGACCTTGAGGACATTTTTGGAGCAACATTGTTGAAGCTGATGGTATAGCTTTGTTGGAGACGATCTTGAAGGGCCTTGAAGTGAAGCTTTTGGAGCAACTATTGAAAAATCCTTAGAGCATTTAAGTAAGGCACTTTCTATCTTCCATCACCTTTTTCCTTTCAATATCATTTAAACGATTTTGTTGATATTTAATGTTTAAAATCACGTTATAATTCCTTGATTATATGTGTTTGGGGACTTTCCCTTTGAAATTACCCAAAAATACCCTGGCAATTTTATCTTCAGGATGCATGTCTGACCCTATTGTTCAATATTTTGATTGATAGTAGTAAACATAGAGAGTTAGGGGGGCTCTTGACTTGGTTTGGTTGGGCAATTAGATCCCTAACATCTACTAGGGAGAACCCCCTTGAGTTGGAGGAGAGCTAGCCCGAAGTGAAAAGAGGTTGGTGAGGTGACAATGGGGCTATTGAATTACACATGGTATCACACTTTAGCTTTAGGACTTTATCTTGAGAAGTGCGAGATTTTGCTATATCAATTCTCAAATTGTTTACAACACTATTGTTAAGAACTAATAAGAAGTGATGTTGAGTGGTTTTTGGGTATAAGAAACAATACCATTTAAAAACTAGGGTTCTCATTCCTTAGCATTCCTTCACCTAGGCCTAGGGGCACACTAGAATAATTTCATGCTAAACCATGCAAACTTAAAGGTAACTTAACATATCCATAAAGTAATAATAATCATAATTCCTAATTCCGTATTGTACGATATGATGCAAATTATTCAAACATGAAGCAATGCAGACATGCAATGTCTGAATTTCAAGATTGATGAACCAATACAAGAAGTTAGAAACTACAACTTTGATTCAATACTCTGTGTCCTAACTCCAGGAAGGAATCTAGTTTGTAGTACAGAACATGCATCGTGTATTATCAATTCTTAATTGACAACAACTAAGGTCATCTACCTCATCAATTCCTTCCCATTTTGTGTTTTTATGTTATATTCCTTATAAAAGTGTCAAATTTCTCTCAAAGTAAGCAACCACTGAATAAAATAAAAAATAGTTGAGATATGATTGAGAAATGGTCATTTATTTCTTGAAAGGATCTTCACAATTTCTTTGGTTATTTTTCATCTCAAGAAACAAGAAATGACCTAAGAAACTATCGTGATGTAATATAAGAAACAACACGGTGCAATGGCCATTTTCAAAGCCAAATGATGTCCAGTGAGGACATGGCCTTTATTTGGTTCCTGTTTCATAGGAGTTTCGGGTAGAAATGGAACTTTGTTGTACCATTTCCAGTAGTAAAAAGGGAAAACCTTCTTTTTCCATGGGAAATAATTTACCTTTCCTTTTTCAAGATAATCTAAATCACAAAAAATATGAACTATACTGCACACATTCTTGGATAATGTGAAAGTGGAAAAAGAATACCCTACACAAGTGATGCACACATGTACATTTGAACACTAATAGATTTTTGTAGTTGAAATGCAATGCTTGTTTTCATTTAAATGTAGGGTTTTAAAGCAGGGAGAAATAATGGCTGCCAAATTAATAAGCGTTTCTTTGGGAAAAATTTAAATCTTGTATTGGGTGATGAAGATAATAGAGGGTATTGAATCTTGATTCTTGACATCTAAAGAGAACCCTACAGCCTAACACAATCCAATGGAATTGACCAAAAAAACCCAAATAGAGTCAACCCTACTATAGGAGGAAGAGACTTTCTGAGGTAAAGACTTTGTTGCAAGAGTTGAGGCGAATGCTATGCCAAAAGTTGGGGTGAACGTTGAGGGCGAATGCTGAGGGAAAATACTGTTGCCAAGAGGGCGGGGGGCGAATGCGTGCACGGCAGGGAGCGAATGCGCGCGTGATATCAGACGTTAATATAGCTATTGCGACGGATACGAAACAATAAAATCATTTTTATGTAGCACGCATATAAGTTTCGTATTTTTATGTAGCGCACATATAAGTGTCATTATACTAATGGCAAACAAAGTGTTGCTATTACGACAGGTGCCTCCAAACGTCTCAATTGCGACACTTAGACATTGTGTCGCACTTGCGACGTTTGGAGACAGTCATCGCAATAGCGACGCTTTGGGCCATAGTGTCGCAATTGCGACGTCTTCCTCCAAACTTCACAATTGCGACACTTTGTCTAAGTGTCGGTATTGCGACACTTTTCTATAAACGTCGGTATAGCGACGGTTTCGGGCGGGATGGAAAAAAATTGGGGAAATTTCTAACATTTGGTCAAAAGTGTCAGAACCAAGTGTCGAAATTTCCGCCAAATGTAGTAGTGATGGTTCATCGGTGCTGGTGAGACGCATAAAGGTTGTGCTGCTCAAAAAAGGCAGTTTTTAGTGAGCTACTCCAGGGATGATCAAAAGAGAGATTGTTCTTTATACTGTAAGAGATGTAAAGGAATATTTTCATGATGGGAAAAGTACATAGGGATCACTGCAAGGGTCCTCTAGGATTTGGGAATAGGTAGTACAGGGACAATGACAAAATATTGTGTAACAATAAGCATCTAGGTGGTTTACTACAACCTATTCTGATTCTGGAAAGGCAATGGGAGGTCATTTCCATGTAATTTACTATATGTCATCTGAGGACAATGAGGGAGCATGATTCTATTATGATTTTTGTTGACAAGTTGATCAAGGTGGCTCACTTCATTCCAGTGAAGACTAAATATTCAACTAGTGAGGTGGCACATGTATTCATCAGGGAGATCATGAGATTACATGGTTTTTCAAAAAATATTATGTCTGACAGGGATGGCAAGTTCACTTCCAAGTTTTTGAAGGAGTTTTTTGCAAGATTGGAGAAAATTTTGGTCTTCAATACAACTTATCATCAACAGACATATGGAAAGATAGAGAGGGTCAACATGATCCTAGAGGACATGTTGAAGATGTATGTGATGCACCAACATAGGAGATGGGAGGGGTACCTTCCATTGGTTGATTTTGCACAAAAAAATGATTATCAAGAGTCGCTTATGATTAGTCCTTCTAAACCACTTTATGGGGAGGAGTAGTAACAATCCTATTAGGTGGAGTGATCTAGTGAACATGGTACTTATTAAACCAAACATGATGGAAACCATAGAATATGAAATGTAGGTTATAAGGAAGAATTTAAAGCCAACACAGGAAAAGCAGAAGAGTTATGCAGACCAATACATGGCATTTAAGGAGTTTCAGGTTAAGGAGCATGTGTATTTTGACATCAAGCCCAAGAAGAGCTCCTTGAGGATTGGATCATGTTCCGATTTGGCACCACAGTATTACGGGCCTTTTGAGATCCTTGAGAGGATTGGATCAGTGACCTATCGACTTGCATTGCCTCCAACAATGAAATTCTATGATGTTTTTCATGTTTCATTACTTAAAAGGTATATAAAGGATGCTGATCATGTTATTATTTGGTTTGTATTACCCATGGAGAAAGAAGGAGAATTCCAGCCAAAACCTGAGTGCCTATTGCAATGGAAACAACTCATGCTCTGGAATAGAGCCATCGAGCAAGTTAAAGTGTAGCGAAAGCACTTTGGGCTCGAAGAAGCTTCATGGGAGATGGAAGATCAAATGCGAGATACATATCCTTCATTTTTTTTCCAATTGAGGAAAAGAAGTTTTTGTATTTGTACATATTTTTGCATGGTTGCTATTGCAAATAATTCCATGAGCTAATTTATAAAGCTCCAATAAGCAGCACGGTTGTTATATTGTCATGATGGTTTTTTCTTTTAAGCAGGTTATTCATTGTAAGTACTGCATCAAGCTAAGCTATAAAGCTCCATGGTTATTGTGTTTGATTTTCAGTGGTTTTGCTAAGGTATAGGTGTGGCTTAACACCAAGGATGGTGTTCCCAACAGGGAGGGTTTTGCAATAGACCTAGGCTAAAATTTCATGCAATAAAAGTTAATAAAGGAAAAAATAAGACCACGGTTATGGGACACTTATTAGAAGTTGAATGTTGGGAAAGATATCCTAGTGGGCATCACTTGATGTGTTTATGGCTGAGGGGAAATTGGAAAATGAAATGGATAAGGATTTGAATTAACGGAAAAATGTATTTTTGGCACATTTATCTATGAAAATAAAGGAAATTGGGAGAAAAGGAAGGTGAAAGGTCACATTTTTCATGTGAGGAGGGAAATGAAGGAAATTAATGGGAAATTGATGAAATTAGAGGTGTCATCAATAAAAATACCTCAGAGAATTAGTCGCATGGAGGGCTTAGCAAGGGAGTGACTGGGCTCTAGCTAAGGGAAAAGTAAGTTGGCTCAGGGAATGGACACGTGGAGGGGTTGGGTTACTCATGGAGGGTCTTGAGGCACCTAAAGGTAGTTAGTAAGTATTTTTTGCTGAATCCATTTCCTTAAGGTCACCTAGGAGGTTAAGTCTGGTCATAACTGCCCCTGTAATATTCCTTTTTCAGAAATATCACAAGTCTATGCCAGAGATGGACTACTGAAGCATTTACTGGTTATGTCTCCTTACAAATAAGGGAGAGAACCAGAGGCTACCTGGCCTTTTGTAGTCTCTGTCTACAAATATGTGACTTTTCCTACTCAGGAATTGCAGCAAAAAGCTCCCTAGGGACATTGTATAAGGAAGCAGGTGTGAAAATATAGCTACCCACTACTGGAATGCCTTAGAAAATATATAATTCGACCTCCTTGCAGAATATAATCTTAAAGAAATAACCTTAAGCAGGTCATTCAGATCTCCCAAAATGAACTAGTTGAAAATTGCAGTAACAAGTGAGCACAAAACAACTGTCTCCAGAAAATAATGCTATACAAGTGAGAAATGGGGATTGCATCCCTTAGTAGACATGATATACAGCTCACATGAATAATTTTAGGTAAAACAAATGACTCTAGCTCATATAAACAAATCTCCCCATTTCTATGTGCCTCAAATGAGCTTAAACCCCATAGCCTAGCTTATGCAGAAAACACTAAATCAAATACTGCGTTATTTATATAGAGTTTATGTAGAGAATAACATGACATATCATATCTGAAATGAACAAGCATCCAATGGCTAAGAAAATATGATCCCTTTTCCTCTTTATACACAGCAAAGATCACCCACAAGGGGTTTCATGAAAATACAAGTGTACAAGTGCAGATCTGCAAATATGTGTAGCTGGAAAATGCAGTCACTGCAACACTGAATATAAATATGACTGAGAATATGAAAATACAGAAGTGGAATGGAATATAGAGCTTCCTGGGAGAAGGGTTGGCCCTTCCTCCAAAGGATGAGCTCTCAAGCAAGGGATCAGACCTTGCAGCTACTACTCTCACAAAATAACGCAGTTTACCCAGTGAACTGTGCTATCATGGATAGGACATGAGTTGGCCACATGCCAAGATCTGAGATAAGCTCTGAAATCTCCTATGCAGCTCCCTCAATGCAAGAGAAGCTCTCTCAACTAAATAGAAATGCACAAGAGAAGATGAAACAACCCTCCCGCTGCACTACCCAGCTATTCAGCGTCCTCTGCTACAAAAATAATGCTGTGGATGTGAGAAATTTTTGGCCTACAATCCAGATGTGGGATAAATGAAGCACAATCCCCTTCAAGAGATCACTTCATGAAGGAGAAGGAATTACTAAACAGGAATCCCTCCAAACTCTACTGAGCAGCAGGAGTTCACAGAAAATGTCTAAGTATACATGAAATCAAAATGCACAAGCTAACCCCACAAAGCTGATCTTCTCTTCCTTATGTAGTTGTGAGCCCCTTCACCTTGGGTCCCACCTCTTAGGGTTTCCATATTCATTTGAATCTCTTCCCTCCAAAACTACGCTGTCTTCTTAGGCAAGCTACTCCTCCTTAGGCTGCACTAGTTGACTTGGTCAACTTGACCTTGTCCTCATGCAATTGGCCCTTTTCACACTAGGAGGTGCAAAATAAGCTGCTCAAAGGTTCCCTTTTTACATTATGAAGGGTTTTATTCATGTAAAGAGGCCTCCTCTTCCTTTTTATTCATCTACTATACAATATGAGCAAAAATTAATGTTCCAATTTATTCACGAAAATTTTGGAACATTACAGTCCTCCCCTCCCAAATGTTGCTTGTCCTCAAGAAATTGCAAGGATAGAACTAAGTGAATCTCCTTATCTCCTCTGGTAGCATCAACATATGACGGAATCCTCCAATAGCATGATGCCATCTCATCCATGAAAACTCCATAGTGCCTCCCCCAAGCATATAGACTAGCATTTGGTGAAACCCCCAAATGACTAAGATCATGAGAAGAAGAGTGCTCAAGGAGACAACCATGTGTGGTCTAGAGGTCTTCTCAAGGCATGGAGTGCAAGATGCATGGGAAATCTTATTCCCCCAAAGTGAAAACCTCCACCCCCAAGCTATCATCCATATAAAATGAGTCACCTTTCAGCATGGTAACTCATGAAGAATCCCCTCCACCTTTGGCTCCTAAAGTGTAGGTGGGCTGAATGACTGAACATGATAGGACAGAAGGCCTATCCCACGTTTTCCTCCTCCCCATAAGGAATGAAGGTATACTGATCTTGGGCTGCAACATGTGTGCCCTCCCATGGCAAGAAAAAATTTAGACCTCCAAAGGTCTCTCTCCCAGCGCTGTGCATCAAGCTGGCCCAATCCATCACACACATAATGGATAGGAAATTACAACCACATGAAAACCCATACATCTCATGGCCCTCCCCATCAAAAAACATATGTGTAGCTATAGAGGCCATGTTCCCCTTAGAACATGCATTGCAGAAAATATGGGAGCTTTCTCCCAACAAGGACACATCCTCCTTATGTGTCACTCCCCTGATCATGCTCCCCATGTGGATAACAGAAACATCGGAAAAAGAGAACATAATCAGAAATAATATGGGGAAAGTACTGAAGGTCTCATGGTGTTCAATAGTGTACCAACAGTCTCCCAAGCAGTCACAACGCAGTTTGCCAAACTGCTACTTGAAGAAGTGATAGGGCAAGCTGTCTTCTAGTACATGAGAAATAGTGCATGCTCTCTCATATGATAATGTATAGGAGGTGGCTGAATCCATAAGCTGAACATGCATGGAAATAACCACTTGCCCATGGCCATATGAGATATGGTTGTCTCCATCACATAGTCTGGCCCGAGAATGCTCATGGAGCTTAATGAATAGGCTGCCCTCTTGTAGAGCCAAGCACTGCAAAATAATGGTAAGATTATACAATTCATCCAATGTAAAAACAAATTTCTTACCATATACCAAGAGTAAGATGATGTATTGATCCATGAATGAATCCTCCATAGTTGTTTGGCATGCTCCCATGAAGAGGAATGAACTAGGTGTTGCAAGAAGATCCTTCTTCTCATGCTTGGGTATCCAATTCAAGAATAATGTAGCATAGTAATATATAACTACATTGTCCATCTTACCTCCTCCTTGTCCCTCAAGTGCAAGAGATACGAAATGATCCTGGGACCTATGGGTTATGGATCCACCACACTTCCATTGGGCACATTTAATCCATAGGTCACTGCTCCAAAGAGACAACGTTGTTGACTCATGCAAGCAAGCTCTGGTCAAAATATAGCTCCATCCTTTGACATGTAGTTTGTCAAAGGTATTCTCCATAATGCTTCCATATATGAGGGGTCTCCTCCATGATGAAAACACCTTTTGCACCATGATAGTTCCATAATTCACCCTTGCAACATTATGCCAAGTGGGAGAGCAATTTTTCCCTTGCTCTCTTCCAATCCTCCAAAGCAACAAATGCCCTTGTTGCCTCTTCATACCTCCATCACTCATCATATGTGGTGGAAAAAAAATGACCCTACCATCATAATACATCCATACTTCTTGTTGTCCCATGTTGAAATTACCTTGCCAAGCTCCTTCCATCCACATACCCTTGAGAAAAGGACATGTTTGATGATGGCCAAAATATCTCCTGAGTAGCCAGCATAGCTTTGCCTCTTGCTGCCCTGTGTCATAGATATGCAAGTGGCTCACAAGCCTCTTGCCCTCCATCCACTCTCCTCTGTCGAGATATGGTTGCCCCCAATCCTTCTCTCCCTTGGCATCTTCCCAAGGAAGCCTGCCATTATCCCAACGCAAGTATACCTCCTTACACCTCACGGGATGTTGAAATGTAACCCCTTGAAGAGCTTCCAGGAAAGGCCTCTCACCAATCAAACCCTTGAATCCACAAGAATCCAAGTGTGTTAAGGACAAGATATCCTTAGGAGATGGCACATCATGCATGATGCCTTCCACAACCTTGCACCATAACTCCACATGTTGCATGCAGCTCAATAAGGGTGCAAAAGATTGAATGTTGATCCCTCCTTGGTTCAAGTCCAAGTTACACAGCGTTGTGAAACCTTGCTTCTCTTTATCAGCATGGTGTTTCGATCCTGGGCCATGTGAATGCAAATTTTCCAAACCTCCTATGACATTTTCTGAAATATCACTGCATGGGAATTTTTGCATACCTTTATGGATCTTCGAGACATCTTGTATGGTTGCAAGAGTCTCTCTCTCTGATTTTTTGGCTGATCCAACTGCTGATATGGTGGGCTTCTCCTCTATGAACTGGACAGCGTTGATAGAAGCCTCCTCAAGTGGAGAAGGAAGCTCCTCCTCCCTTGGCCATCTATCCACTTCCTCTTATGGCCCTCCATACTCTTCACTTCCTCCATGAGAGTAGGAAGTGCTTTCATCTTCTCCTTCCTCCTAAAACCCTCTAAAGGTTTCACTGCAACTTTCCTCATCTTGAAACCCTCTTGGAGATTCACTGCACCTTTCTTTCCCATTGGTTGAACCCCTTTGGAGAGGCTCCTTTCTGATCTGAAAAATGGATGAGAGTAACCTCATCCTCTCCATATTTGTTCTCCTCTTCTTGGTATTCTCTGGGTGGATCTAGAATCCACAGGCTGAGTTAAGATGGCTACTCCTTGCTCACCTCTTTAGTTCTCTGAAAGCTTGATCTCACAGGCTGAGCCAGAGATCATGCTCTGATACCACTGTAATATTCCTTTTTCAGAAATATCACAAGTCTGTGCTAGAGATGGACTGCTGAGGCATTTACTGGTTATGTCTCCTTATAAAGAAGGGATAGAACCAAAGGCTACCTGGCCTTTTGCAGTCTCTGTCTACAGATATGTAACTTTTCCTACTCATGAATTGCTACAACAAGATCCTTAGGGACACTGTATAAGGAATCAGGTGTGAAAATAAGGCTACCCACTGCTTGAATGCCTTAGAAAATATATAATTCAACCTCCTTGTAGAATATAAGATTAAAGAAATAACCTTAAGCAAGTCATTCAGATCTCCCAAAATGAACTAGCTGAAAATTGCAGCAACAAGTGAGCACAAAACAACTATCTCCAGAAAATAACGCTATACAAGTGAGAAATGGGGATTGTATCCCTTAGTAGACATGATATAAATCTCTCATGCAGAATTTGAGGTAAAAAAAATGACTCTAGCTCATATAAACGGATCTCCCTATTTCTATGTGCCTCAAATGAGCTTAAACCCCATAGCCTAACTTATGCAGAAAACACTAAATCAAAGACTGCATTATTTTATATAGGGTTTATGCAAAGAATAACATGACATATCAGATCTTCAATTAACAAGCATCCAATGGCTAAGAAAATATGATCCCTTTTCCTCTTTATACACAGCAAAGATCACCCACAAGGGGTTTCATGAAAATACAAGTGTACAAGCGCAGATCTGCAAATATGTGTAGCTAGAAAACGTAGTCACTACAACACTGAATATAAATATGACTGAGAATATGAAAATATAGAAGAGGAGTGGAATATAGAGCTTCCCAGGAGAAGGGTTGGCCCTTCCTCCAAAGGATGAGCTCTCAAGCAAGGGATCAGACCCTGCAGCTGCTACTCTCACAAAATAACACATTTTACCCAGTGAACTGTGCTATCATGGATAGGACATGAGTTGGCCACATGCCAAGATCTGAAATAAGCTTTGAAATCTCCTATGCAGCTCCCTCAATGCAAGAGAAGCTCTCTCCACTGAATAGAAATGCACAAGAGAAGATGAAACAACCCTCCCACTGCACTGTCCAGCTACTTAGCGTCCTCTGCTATAGAAATAATGCTGCAGATGTGAGAAATTCTTGGCCTACAATCCAGATGTGGGAGAAATGAAGCACAATCCCCTTCAAGAGATCACTTCATGAAGGAGAAAGAATTCCTAAACAGGAATCCCTCCAAACTCTGCTGAGCAGTAGCAGTTTGCAGAAAATGTCTAAGTAGACATGAAATTGAAATGCACAAGCTAACCCCACAAAGTTGCTCTTCTCTTCCTTATGTAGTTGTGGGATCCTTCACCTTGGTTCCCACCTCTTAAGGTTTCCATCTTCATTTGAATCTCTTCCCTCCAAAACTGCGTTGTCTTCTTAGGCAAGCCACTCCTCCTTAGGCTGCGCTGGTTGACTTGGTCAACTTGACCTTGTGCTCATGCAATTGGCCCTTTTCACACTAGGAGGTGAAAAATAAGCTACTCAAAGGTTCCCTTTTTACATTAGGAAGGGTTTTATTCATGTAAAGAGGCCTCCTCTTCCTTTTTATTCATCTACTATACAATATGAGCAAAAATTAATGTTCTAATTTATTCATGAAAATTTTAGAACATTATAGCCCCTCATATCATGTTTACCCTGAGTAAACCAATGAAAGTGGGTAGAAGTGAGGGGAGGGGTACGTTAAAAGTAATGTTATGAGAAATATTAATAGAGTAATGTTATGTGTACCGGTTCTAGGAATAACTCATACCCATTATGAAAATAAATGGACCAAAATATTAGCATTCACACCTGTTATGAAGAGAAATGGACTAAAATATTAGCACTTGGATTAAGTTTCATCCTCTATATTTTCTCTAAATTGTTAAGCATACATCAAAATTTTTCTTCTTTCATATTTTATTGAATTTGATTTTGGTATCAGGTGTGTTATACGGAATTCTAATCTATGAATAAACTAGATTCCCTGAGTGTGGTGTTCCTTCACTCAGAACAACATAAGAAATACAACTATTATTTTCTCTAAGACAAATATATATACAGAAAGGGAAAGAAGCCTACTCTAATACTTTTGCTCTCCTTCTCCTTCTGTCGATGTTACCTTCGCTCTCAATCCAAATAAAGCCGCTAGATCGATTCCTACAATCAAAGACAAAGAACATCAAACAACATACAAATATACAAATATCTACTTATCTTAACCAAATCAAACCACTTAGATCTGAGAATATGTACATAATTAAGAATACATTGCACAAGATATAAACATATGTATGAGAAAATTAACATATATCTTTATTAAGAAAGTAGGAGGAGAAGATTACAACCAATAGATCGATTTGTCGTCAACCTGATCCAACTTCATTCCATCCTCATCACATCAAGAATCATCTCAACATCATATCAATACTTCCAGCTCTTATCAATTGAGAATCCAACAACGTAACTTTGCACAAAATGCTTCCTCCCTAGCACTTAGATGAGTGCTCAATTTATAGGGAAACTGAAGGTAGTTTCTCATTGAATGGATTTCTATTAATAGGTGGGACATGTTCCCAAGTTCAGAGGTGGTGGATGGACACTTTTATTTGAAGTATGACACCTATAGACTCTTATAGAAGGCACTGGCCATGTGGAGATTCTCGGAACAATGATGATTTCACTCCGAGGATACCAACGCATCCTTGAGTGTCAGGAAGTGCACTGCAGTGCACCCTTGCATGGCGGTATATGCACTGCAATGCAGTTAGGCCCTTGCAGAGGGGTGTTGGTGAGTCAATGGGTCATGTAATATATACTTCAAACCTTGGAAATCTCAAAATTGAAGCCATAAAAGGTATATATTAACTTAGGGCATATAGCAACTGAATTAAGGGGATGATAGACCCTATTCGGTTGTCTTAGGGGATGATGCCCAAATTGACCTATAACAGCTGCCCCATAAAGCATGAATTCAAAATAATAATAATATTTGGATGAGATGCTTTATGATGTGATGAGAAGGATCTGAAGAGGATGGAGACCTACATCAATTTGCAATACATTACATCATGATATCTTACATCTTGGACATGAATTGCTGAGGGAGGCATACCTATTCTTAGCACCTAAACTATCATAACATGTACATAATTCAAAAATTTGTCTACATTGTAATGTTGCCCGATATAGACATGCCTACAGATCTAGGCCCATGTTTGGATGATGATCTATATGTAAAGCCGTCGTACAAATGATGTGTACAATTTTCCTGAAACCACAGCCTAGATGGATGAAACTAGATCCGGGGTCTTCTTATCACATTCACTCAATCATTCAAGTACAAGTCTAACCATGTGAATATATGATATGAAATCGAACATGGGAAGACATCGTCTGATTATCAGCCCATGATGTGAGCTGTTAACAGACGCAATAAAACCACCATTTATGTTAATGGATTTCAAGGTACCACACCACAATTTTCAAGGCATGAATAGATGATTTGATATCGAATGCCAAAAAAAATCTTTCAGTCAAAGGTTTGGAAGCAAGAAACCTACCGATGATGTAGCAAGCCTCAAGATACTGGAATATGTTTCTAAGTTAACTTCCTGGATGATGAGATGATATCGACAGGAAGCAAATTTATCACCAAATGGGAGTAATTATTTTGGAGACAAAATGTGACTTGATGTAGCAATGTTCAAGGATGATTGTCATGAAAATGAAGGTTTATGAGTATTGCAGAAGATGAGGAATTACTGGATGACTTCTCTTGAACATATCGATGACACTGAAATGAGTTGGCATCATTGACCCAAAACCAAAATGATGATATGATGAACAATAGGTATGATGAACCGTAAAGAAGATTACCTAACCCAAAAATTCATAGTGATGGAGTGAAAGTGTCATGTTCAAGAGCGACCTACTACCATAAAGTGTTTTGTTATTTTTCCCAAATTTTCCCCAGTCATTAATGACCAGTACCTCTTTATTTTTTAATAATCTTGAGAAGGGTAACATATGCTTGATCTATAATTCAACCCTTCAGGTGAATGCATTGATATTTAATGATTTAACGAGTCTAGGGATAATGAAACTTGATCTTGCCATGATCGAAAAGTCCGTCACTATTTTATGTTTTAACGAGTCTAACGACAATGAAAAACCCATCCTTTTTCATGTTTAGAGAGTTTGAAAAAGAGAAAAAAAGAAAACTCCATGAGTCCTTTTTCGTAAATTTGTCGCTTAGGTCCAAAAAAGTGTAAAATGATACCTGAGAAAACATCTTAGCCATGTTCGACTAAGGTTTTCATTTTTCATAAATAATCTATCTTAGTCTGGAAAAGGGTTAAAATTATACTGAGTAGATGTTGTTTCATTTACTTTTACGAGCTCGAAAAGACAAGTGCTCGAAAATATTTTCACATTATCGGAGTCTGAAAAGAGCTAAAAGAAGACTCCAAGGGGTTCCTTTTTCGCATTTATCAAATCTTAAAAAAGAGATAAAAGTGTGCTTTAATTCCTTTTTCATTTTTATCAAATCTTGAAAAAGAGGATAAAATTATGCTTTGTGGTCAAATCATTCTTGAATAAGTGTGCACGCTAAACTCACTATATCAACTGTAAAAATTGTTCAGAGAACCATCAAACAGATTAAAAATACTCGTTTCATAGAAAAAATGAATAAAAACCATAGTCACAACATTAAATATGATTTAAAATAATCAAAATGAATAAATAAAAGAGTTTTTACCATTTCATTTTTACCATTACATAGTTACCATTTGAAAATTAGGAGGTTTGAACCAGTTTTTCCCTTGAACTTCAGCGGTCGATTGCGACAGTTTCAGTGGACGATTTGTTTGATCCAGGTTGGAGCTATGAACCTTCTCTTTCTTTTTATATCATTTATGTTGCATTTCATGGTAAATTTTTAGGGTTTTGAGCCCCTTAGGGTAAATATACTACGTTTTGAGGGCAACACACCCTTGAATGTCGAAAGGTGCATTGAAGTGCACTGAAATTAAAGGCCAGATGCCCTGCAAAGTTTTGTCCCTTGACCTGGGGTGTGTTGGGTGCATTTCTCATTTTTGTTTCTTGCCGTGTGCCCAAAATTTCCCAAGTTTTTTACATGAAATGGATCCCAATGAATCTTATGATTGTATTTCATGTATTCATCAGATAAAAATGAAGATTACGTGGCGAGAAAGAGAACATGAACAACATAATATGATTGCCATAAACGATCTGGGTACAGTAAGATCCCTTACAGATTTCGGGTTGCTTAAATAATTCAGATTGTCAGTGAAAAGGCATCATATGGAACTATTGGAGTTCCTAGTTCGTTCATGGGATCCGGCATTGCAAGAATTTCACATTGGGGACAAAGTTCTCCCAATATTGGTGGAGTATATTTACTTTCTCACTGGATTATTGAGGCAAGGTTCTCCCATTTCCCTTACAGGATCTACTCTTGGAGGAGAGTCAGTGAGGGATTAAATAAGCCAACATTGTCATCTAGGTATTGAACTGAGTAAATATGTCAAAATAAATATCCGTGATGCACATGATATACCTTTGAGAACCATCATTTTTACTATCATAAAGCTTGCTGGTTTTGCGACACTACATGTTGCAAATAGATCATACATGCAGTATGCACTTGAGAGTTTAGAACCAACAATATTCAACTAGGCTAAAGTAGTACTCTTTCAAATGAAAGAAAAACTGAATAAAGAAAAGGGTGGTAGGAATAATAATATAAACTATGGCTCGATCATGATTTCCTTCGTTCTAGAGCGGGTTCCATTGATGCAGCCACAACATGTTAAACTAGGCATATATGGACCTAGAGATCCACAGATTCAGAGATGGGTTGAATGGATGTCTATACATGTTGGTCAATCGAGCATCGTATTCTCTATTGAATTCTTCGCATGGTTCAGATGACAGATGGTCACCATAGATCATTATGCATACGTAGGTGTAGATTTCTGAGGAGATCCATACTTGATTCTACCAGATGGCACTCAATGGGGTGAAATAGGTAAGAATTTCTTGACTATGTTTTTTTATTTTTTCTAAGGTTTCTATGTGTTTTTGTATTTTGATGTTTCCCAAGACTAAACTAAAGTTTTGATGTACACAGATGTGGGTCGAGTTCGACCAGTGGGTCAACCAGAGCAGGGAGCAGGTGAGCCGGCAGAGAGGGTTGTCGAGAGAGAATTCCTTTAGGATTTAGATATGACCGAGACTCTTGCTGAGCTACAACAACACATAGAGGGATTGACCCTTGGGATTTTGAATTTTCAGATCAAAGAGTTACCTATGAGACTACAGCGCCACACTATTTGCGTTCCTAACTGTTGGATGTGGTTACTGCGTAGGATATTTAGAGAAATTTCTTGTTATCATGAGCATCACTAGTTTACTTTGACATTTTCTGCATACATTTTGAGGTTATATGACCTATGTGTCTTGGGCACAAATTTTGTAAAAACCTATAACTATCTATCTATTTGTTTTCAGTGTTTTCCTATGTTTATTGTGCAATCGTATTTAATCATGTGATGCGAATTGAAAATATGTCTTTACATGTGTTTCAAATGTCTGTTTAAAACATAATTCGCTAAGGAATCAGTTAATGTGTTCAAGTTTCTGGAAATGTGTTGATATTGAAGGTAATCAAAATGTCTTTACAAAAGTCGAACTCTTAGGAACATACGATGCAGAGTTGGATTTCAGACAGTATAAACACTAGTAAGTTGCAATACGACAAGCTATGATTCTAACCTAATGATGATATGGTTAATACCAAATGAAATGGCATCATAGAGAAGTTTTATCAACGTGATATACTCAACAGTATTGTTTGTGGATCGACCAATACAAATCCCTTGAAAAATCACTAACTTTCCACCTAGAGTGAAAATGACCCATGCTACAGAGGATAGGTTCTCCGTACTATGACTAGCACCATCGGCATACCCAACGAATGGTTCCAAAGATTCATACGTCTGCGACGAAATGTAAAGTGGATTACTAACTTCAAGAAAACTCTAGAAAAACAAACTAAGATAGTAAATGCAAATCAAAAGCATATAAACAACATAATACAAAAGTTTACTACGCTTAATTAAGCATAGTAATGTTTAAGATACAACCCATTCCGAGGCTGCGCCAATGAAATTCCATCATAATCAACTAACTCATAGGCACCCTTAGCCAGAACTCTTTTGACAATGTAGGGGTCATGCCATAGTGCCTCAAATTTTCCTATTCCTATCAAATCAACTTCTTGATCATAAAGTAAGACTAGGTCTCCCTCTGAGAAGATGTGAGGCTTGACATGTTTGTCATATTGCACCTTGATTTGTCTCTTATGCGCTTCGTTGGCCAATACGGCTTTACGACGCGTTTCATCTAGATGGATGAGGTTAAAAATATGTGCTTCTTCATTAGAGGTGTCAAGTAACAAGTCAACAATGAGTTTTAATGATGAAATTTCACATTGGATAGGAAAGATATCTTCCAGACCATACACTAATTGAAAGGGGGTAAATTTGGTTCCATTTCTCACCGAGGTTCAATATGCCCACAAAGTCGAGTACAAGATTGAATGCCAATTTCGTTTATGAACTCCTATAATTTTTTGAATCATTCACTTAAGGATCTTGTTAATGGCTTCAACTTGTCCATTGCATTATGGATAATAAGGAGTAGAACTATCATGTGATAGTCCTAATTTGGCAGTCAACTCATTCATCATGTGATTGCGAAAATTCTTACCATGATCTGTAAATATAGCTTGCGGTACACCAAACTGTGAGATGACATGATTGAAAAAGAAAAATGCAGTTGTTTCACCTGTGTTATTGAATGTAGGCATCGCTTCGGCCCACTTGGTAAAGTAGTCGACTGCGACAATGATATAACCATGCCCCCTGGATGAATGAGGGTTGCAGTTCATGAAGTCAATGCCCCATTTTGAAAATGGTCCCACAGCGATGACATGATGCATTGGTGTTAGTGGCATGCAGATCTTACGATTAAATATCTGGCACGCATGACAACTTCTGACCGCGAGGATGCAGTTGCGAAATATGGTAGGCCAAAATTAACTAGTGCAGAGAATATTCTGTGCAGTAGCATATCCAGAAAAGTGTCCACCACAAGCCCCAACATGACAATCATTTATAAATTTCTTGGCCTCCTCATGAGTGAGGCACCTCCATAAAATTTTATCGACACCATGATGATAAAGTGTACCGTAGATGATCAGATAATCTTTGGCTTGGTATCAAATAGGTCGTTGTTGAGAGCGAGAGGTATCGGGCCGAAAATTCTGGGTTTGGATATAAATGATAAAATAATGATACCAAGGGTTAGATGACCCGATCAATAACAAAGACTCATATGGAATTGATGGTTCCGATGTAATTTCAATACTATTAGAGGGAAGCTCGTAGAGAAGCTCGGCCAAAACTAAAGATTTCTTTGCCTTGTATTTGATGGATTCCAAATCAAATTCCTGCAAAATGACGATCCATTTTGAATATTTTCCCCCCGGCAATTAACGTGATAGAATGTATGTTATGGGGTTGCAATCCGAAATGAAAGTGGTCTTCCGGAGTAGGATATAATGGCGAAATATTTAGACAGCTTGAACAACCTCCAAGGCGATATTTTCGACATATGAATACTTAACTTCTGTATCATTGAGATTATGACTCAAATAATATATCAGATGTTCTATCCCATCTTCTTCTTGGACCAATACCATAACAATGGTCGTATTTGTCGTGGTGATATATAGAAAATAATCACTCTGATAATTGGGGGGGATACATTAATAACACTCGGATCAGTGTATCCGTAAGAGCATCAAAAGAAGTTTGCACAACCTTATCCCAATGGAAGGGAATCCCCTTTTTCAAGAGACAAATAAACCCTTTAGCCCTTTCAGTGTAGTTGGGTATGAACCTCCTTAGGAAGTTAGCCTTTCCTTGAAGTTTTTGTAACTGAAGTAAATTTGATGGTGCAAGAAAATCAAGAATGGCTTGGGCCTTCAGTGGGTCGATTAAAATTCCATATTTTGAAAAGACGAATCCAATAAAATGGCCATAACCAATACAAAACACACATTTGTGTGGATTGAGGCGTATTTTGTGTTGAAAAGTGTAACTAGGTTGGTCTTCATGTTGACTATGTAATTATGTATATATGTAAAGAAGAAGTCAAAGATAATAAAATATATTTGGTCTACCTGCTTCATGGGTTTCATGAGCAAGATTTGTATGTAGATAGACTTCTTCTTGATGTCTACTAGGTTCAAGTCCTTTAGACATAGAATATAATTATGTGTCATGTATATATATGAAGGAATCTATCTTCATTATATGCTCCAGCTCTTAAAGCCTTGTATTACATCCAAGAAGTTTATGGAAGAAAATGTCTTCAAACCAACCTCTCTCAAATGATGGAAGAAGAAGTTGTTGTAGTCGGCCTACAAGACTACATATAGGTCAGCCTAAAAGCTGAGTCATCACATACATATATTCCTATGTGCATGCGGATAATAGACATCAATTAAATGTGGATTACTTTGATAATTGCGGAAAAATCTGAACCAAAATTATAGGAAGAGTCTGCAGATATATATTACAAGAAAATTTTACGGAACCTACAACAGTGATAATTTGTAGACATCACAGTAGAGACATCAAGAACATATACTAAGATAGTGCGGATACCACAGCACTGATCACGTAGATACCACAACAGAAATAGTGTGGAATCTACAATAGAATTCAATGCGAACATATACTAAGTTACAGTGCGGATAAAAGGAAAGACTTCAATATGAACAAACTAAAAGACAATGATCATAAGAAGAAGAAGGAGCAATAATGGAGAAGGTAAATCCTTGATTTACCTTCTCATAGTTCAAGCAATTCAAATAGAAGTATACACAATGTGAAGATCAAAGATCTGAAAAGAAAATCTAGATCTAGGGTCTAAGTCTGGGTCATGGTACTTGTCATTAGAAGATCGATAAGAAGAATTATTTGCGGGTTTTCCTCTCCAAGAGGGAGAGGTTTTGCCCTGGCTCTAGGATCCTAATCTTTGTGTCTTGTGTTTTGATAATTGACTTGATGAAAGATTAACTTAACCTAAAGAAGAGAAGACATAAGTACAGTCACAAGTAATTATCAAGAAGAGAATTTGTAATAACCTATAGCCTTTCAAATTCTCAACATTTTTGTAGTTTCAGAAGTGTAAAAATATAGCTCTCAAATGCGTTAGGTGATCAGTTCATTTTTCATGAATGCACGGGTAAATCATCTAGTTAAGGTTGAACAATGTGCTTGATGTCATTGAAAGCATAATCCATTGCTCTTTGAAATGTTGCCCCAACATTATTTAAACCAAATGGGAGTTTATGATAAGCGAATGTGCCCCAGGGACAGATGAATGTTGTCTTATATTGGTCCTCTAGGTGGATATTGATTTGATTGTAATCGGAGAATCTATCCATGAACGAAAATATTTCATACCTAGCACATTCATCAATAATCTAGTCGATAAAGGGAGTAGGATAGTTGTCATTTGGACAAGCAAGATTGACATCCTGATAATCGACGCACACTCTGATTTTCCCTTGTTTCTTCATGACAGGAAAAATGTTGGAAATCTAATCACTAAGCGAAACTGGGTAAATGAAACCAACACACAATAGTTTTTCAACTTATACTTTAATGGCAGTAGCCTTCTTTGGATGAACAAGATGAAGGCATTGACGTACCAGTCTGACATTAGGGTACATTTTAATTGTGTGTTCAACGATACTAGTATATATTCTTGGAATGTCCTCATAAGACCAAGCAAATATATCTTGAAATTCATGAAAAAGAGAGCGATAAGTTTCAAGTTTAGATGGAGAACAAGACACGCTGACATGAATGTTTTCTATAATGCTAGTTTTAGTCGAAATATCGATAGAAATGGTTTCTTCAATATTTAATAAATTTCGCTCGGAATTGATGGAATTAATTGGAATAGAATTCGAAAAGAAATTATTGATCAAAGGGTGATATAGTTAAATAATATTATCTTCTTTTTAATCCTAAGGATGGGAACGATGATGATTATCTTCCCATTATTCTCCTTCTGGCATCATGGATTCCACAATGCTCTCATTAGTCAAGAAATTGGATGAAAAAGGATCAAATGGAGTACCAAAATCTAATGAACAATCAACCTAAATGATCGACGACGATAAATCATGATGCGTCGCCCAAGCCATGTAGATTGATTGCTATGCCAGCTCAATTGGGCTTAGCAGGAGGAATTCATCTAGAGTAACAATTTCAGAATCATTGGTAATCTTTCTTAAGTCAGATGAGGTGGAAGATTATCATGCGGCAGGTCTCTATTCATGCAATTTCTGCCGACATCGTAGGCAACGGTAATGCAAAGGTGCCTATTAGGAAAGAATCCTTTAAGAGACCTACACCAATGTTTTGAAGTGCTAGATGGGGTGTGTGAACTAATATAATGCTTCCAGAGACCTGGGAACTAGAGGCAAAGAAGGAGAGTTGATTGATGACTATGATAACACCTTTATGAGGGAAGGCAATCATTCTAAAGTAAGTAGAGATGATCGTAGTCATAGCATAAACCCATGGCCTTCCTAGTAAAATGTTGTTGTCAAGGGGTCTGTCAACAACCTCAACTTCAACAGTTACAATTTCCCCCCTAGTTCGACATGCAGGTTATTTATGATACCACAAGGCTTATATGGATGACCATCAAAAGCTTTCAACGTCGTAGGCAATTGAGATAGGCAAGGTGAGCCAAGTGAATTCCTGTGGTTTAGAGACATAATGCAAGTATATTCTCCCTCATCAATAATAGTATGATGAACGAGGTGATTGAGAACATTTACTTGGATGGAGAATGCTAATTCTGTTGGTAATTTTGGCACATAGCCCATATGATTAAAGACTACAAGATTAGAATATGTCGGGTCAATTCCACCAATTGCCGACAACAAAGCATGTTTTTGGGAGGGACGATTTTGAAGTACCTCAAGCGTCGACATAGTTGAAGGTGACTGAGCCAAATTTTCAACTATATTATAATTCTGAGTTGCTCGGGCTCGAGGATTGAACTTCGATTTATGGACAACTCCCTTCGGTGGCTTTATTGTTAACTCTCGAATAGCAGTTGGCAGAATTTATTCTGTGGATGGATTCGTGGTCGAGGTAGTAGTTTGATCAGTAGCCTGACTACCGTAATATTTATTTCACATAGAAACCAAAACATTAGTTTTGGATTTATGACAGATATCATTAGCACTTGGGAACTAGAAGCTGGATCCATGGAAACCATGTTTTCATCTGGATTTGGAAAAGGATCTGTCAACGAAGCAGATGCAGTCGAGGACATAAGAAATTTTCAGACTTAGGCACGGTGAGTACAGTCACAAACAAAGTGCTCCTCATTACATATCAAGGAAAGGTAACGAGGTTTTCGATTATTTCCAGACTGTTGATCAGATGATCACTCCTGCGAGGTTGAATTTTTATTTTTCTTCTCTTTCCCCTTTTGATTGCTTCCGGGTTGCTTGTCACTTTTTCCTTTGTCATATGACATGATATGAATTTCAGAAGAAGGTGCAGGATGAGATGTAATAGAGTTTTGATTTCTTTCAATACCGATCATACCGTCTTCAAAACGAGAGTCCTTAGATGGAGGAGGAACAATAAAATTAGATCATGGCACGCTTGGAATTTTCTCATAAAGCATGCCAAACTAAGTATAAATAAAATCTAACTACTGGGAACAAGAAATGACCTGCTCTTACATGACTACGCCACCTTTAGCTACATCCTTAGTGATAGATGGTAGCAATGACTTAATAAACCACTCAGCGAGGAGCTGATCAGGAACAAATGTTTTGAGCATTCTGTTAGAGTCGGTCCTTACAGCCCTCCGTCAGAGATCATTTCGCTTTTTGCATTTCATTTTTAGGTGTCTCGCTCAATTCACTTCATTGCATTTCGCTTAGGGCATGCCATTGACTGACGGAAGGGTTTGGTCTTCTTGCTTTCCCTCATGCTTGTACCTGCCGGGCTAATTAAAACTCCTAAAAATTCATCAAAGTTCAGTTCACATCATTCATGGTCATAAATGATTATTTTGGTCAAAAAGAGTCTTTTAGTTTTGAGTCTAGGGGTCAGTATTTTGTCATGTTCAATAAATTCCCGCAGGCCATGAGGATGGTTTTCGAAGAGGTTCTTATTTCAAATTTTCATCATCAAACACATTTGAGGACATTTCTTGTTCAAAACTCTGTTTTGAATAAGAAATTGTCTAATTCATTTTTTGTAATAATTATGTATTTTTTCCGCCATGGAGTCTTCAAAGCAGGCTCTGGTTTTCCTTTTCCAAACATCAACGCCAAAATCCCTGCAAAAAATCAAATCATTTCATCAGTCCAAACTCAGAAAGTCAGTGTAAAAAGCCAAAAGATAGAAGTTCAATGAAATGATAAAGTGCCAAATGAAAAACATTACAAAGTGGGTTGTGGAGGAAGTAAAAATTAAAACCAACTCTTGCAAGATATTTTCCAAGGCTATGTAAATCATTTTTGTCAAATTACATTCACAAATTCTCATTGCAAAGTCGAATTGGGAGCTGGAAGAACAAAGTTCAGTTTGCAATGGCCGTGACTGTGTGTTATCATTGTGCGCGGCGCATACAAAGAGGGCGCGGCGCACTAGGTGAAAATTTGCAGTGTAATTTATCAAGGGTGCGGCGCATAGAACGCACGCGGAACATTGGGTTTGCGCGCGGCGCGTTGAGCCCTCCAACTCAAACTCATCAACGTTTGGTGATCTTTCAATTTCAAATAATCTTCCAAGCTCCAAGTAAGTGTGTTAACGCCTGCCAAATGTTTTTTTGATATGCTATGGTGTTCTAAAGGTGAAGAAAACAAATGTTTGAATGGTGAAAATTTTTAACCCTATATCCACTCCAAAATATGCTCCATAGGGTTAGAGGAAGAGATGATTATAATTTGAATTTGGGTGTCAAAGCTGCAACTTGTCAAAACAATCTCATTTCATTGTTATTGGAGTTTTTGTCACTGTTATTGGTCACTGTTATTATCATATTATTGTCTCACTGCTATTATCATTGTGGTTATAGCATACTCCCACAGTTCCACAGTCCCATATTTATTGTTCCCATATCCCTATGCCTTTGATTCCCATGTGAAATCCCAAACCCTACTTGTTACCTCCTTTCCTTCATTGATTAAGTTTCAAGTTCCCATAAGGTTCAATGGCTGTTCATATGTCTTTGACTGTACTTTTACCATTTGAATAACTCTTATGTCTATCACATTGCAAGTCCCATTACTGTCACCCATTCCCATACCATTTGTAAAGGTGTGTAATCCCAACATTTTCCAAAGCAGTGAGTAAATTGTTTGTCTTTTCCACAGCCACTTGACAGTCCATTGTGTTCATTTTGACCTTCCCACAGTCCCCATTCCATGTTTGAAACATTTGGCATATTTGATATTGAAAGGCAAAGCACCAATTCATCATTTTCAGACATACACCTAACTCTTGTTTTCACCATACCTATATCAGCATATATTTGTCAAACATCTTGATTTCAGCGCCATGTCAGAGACAGATTCACCTTATGAGTAGGGGTATGAGCAGGACAATGATTCATCTACAGAGTTTAATGTGCCAAGGAGGTCTCACAAAAGTGGCCGACATGTCATGGAGGATCCTACTTCTTTGGTTCAATTGCAGGCTTGCCCGCTTGCAATGGATTGTTTTCAGCGTCAGTCATGTTTCCATTATTGTGAGATGATTGCCCAAACTCAGCATCATCATGAGTTAGCTCGCCTATTTGTCTTACATTTGCATAACAGTCATGTAAACCTTGCTGGGGTGGATTTTACTTTGTCACCAGAGACCATTTCAGAGGCGACTGGGATACCGAACATTGGTGAGGAATGGAACAAGAGGCAGCAGTTGGATAAAGCCTATTATGAGCCATACATCAGACCTGGGTATTTGAGACAGTTGAGCCGGGTTTTTCCATTCCTCTTTTTGAAGGATGAGTATGCATCATTGATGAAACTCATCATTCGTTATTTCAGTTGTGAAGGGCGCTTTTCACACTTGTATGCATATCACGTTCGGCTGTTGATGCACTTCACGAGAGTACGGTTGATGAGCATTCCATACTTCATGTACCGTAACATAGAGTGGATGACGTTTCTTATACAGAAGAGGACCCTAGCACAGCAGCATAATAGCATATATAATTACACGCTGATCAAAATCATGGTGGTACATCAGCTTACACAGCAGGGCATTTCTTGGGAGGAGTTTATTTCTCGTGATTTCTTTGCAGCGCCACAACTGCCTCCTGAGGTAGTTCATGATGAGGGAGAGCCTTCACACCAGTTTGATGTTCTTGAGATGAAGCCCATCAGTGCGCCAGTGGCAGTTACATATCAGAGAGGCCACTGAGCCTTATTTGTAGCATCACGACGAGTACTATCTCCACCTGGGGTGGAAGGGGTCTCGTTGACTTCACCAGCAACGCGAGTACTATCTCCACATGGTGTGGAAGGGGTCTCGCCTTCGACATCAGTACAGGTGTAGGTTCAGGATAGAGGCAAGAGGCCGATGCAGGATGAGGGCCCCTCAGGAGGCCAAGATACTGAGTTTATGTTGATTGATGTTGATACGAGTTCTCTAAGCTCAAAGCTGAAGGAGGTCATCCAGGAGCAGAAAGCCGAGACTGGCACTTTGAACGAGAAATTGCAGAGAGCACAGTGGGTGATAAACTACTTGGAGCAGCACAACAGACAACTAGAGGATCAACAGACACTCACGGAATTGCAAAAAATACGTGAAGATCGGGAATTGGCCCGAAAGAGGCCAGGTGACATGACACCTTATGAGCGGCAAATTTGGCTTGAGAAAGTCAATAGGCATCTGGAGAAGTTGTTGGCGAAGGCCAATAGAGACAAAGACATGCTCCGTCATATGAAAAATCACAACTGGGCCCGCACACATGTTTGTAGAGCAAAGATGAAGATTCTGAAAGCAAGGTTGAGGAAAGGACTGAAACGGCGAAAAAGGCCGATCCACTTAGAATCTTGGCCGAGGCTTCGTTGTCTGAGCATGAGGCATGATAGGAGACCTTCACTCCAAATTTCAGCAAATTTGGAGAATTTTTTGTCATTTTTGAAAATTTTGGTTGCAAAACAGGTTTTTCCGCCCAATGCGTCGCGCCACTCGACGCGCGCTTATGATTGGGACACCTTCTGGAGGAAAACTTGACATTTTTGGATTTTTCATGGAAAGTTATGCATGCTCAGAAATGGTTGAAGCATTTCATCAAGTTCTGGATGATCAAAAGGGCCGAAAACACCATGAAAATCACCTTTCTGCCACCTTTTGCACCAGCAGGAAGTAGTCTTGGGAGAATGAAGTTTTGGAGGGGAAAATGAGCTCCAAATCAGAAAATTCCACTTGGGTTGGATAGCAGACATTCAAAGCTTTCCAAAAAGCTATCATGAGCTTTATTTTGACTTCGAGAAGTGCTCCAAAAGAAATTCCAAAGTAGCGCGGTGCATAGACCTTCTGAGCGTGGCGCATAGAGGAAATTAGCCTATTTTTCACCTTCCAGCTCAAAAATTCGGCCAGTTTGGACTAGTTTCACCTCTTGATGTAATTTTTGACCTAGATTGATGTAATTTGGTAAAAATGATGTAATTTTGGCATGTATTTACTTGTTCTAGATGATTCATTCACTAAAAAGTGAAAATTAAATGAATGAATCAGTTTCCCTCCTTTTAGAGGCAAGTTGTTTGGATGCCTAGATTTCAGCTCCTTGTTTAGAATTGGTTCAAACTGCCCCTAGAAGGGTGAGCTCGACCCCTAGATGCATGGGAAGGGGTTAAGGTGGTCTATATATTGTATTTTCTGAGGCATTTTATAGGTTGGACTCTTGGGAAAATTTTGGCACTCTATTGTATATCCATCTTTCAGTTTTTGGCAAAGGAAAGACCAGAGTTTTGCAGCACTTGTTGGGATTCTTGTGGCTTCTGAGTTTTGATGATGTTTCTTCTCATGTTATTGTAAGTTTCATTAATGTTATATGTGTGCCATTTCCATTCTCTCTGCCTTCTAAATTAAACAAATGAGTAATTGAGGTAGAATTCATTGATATGCTGATGCTCTGCCTTAGATTTTTGTTTAGTTTTACATGTTTTTCTTCAGTTTGAAGAGAATCCTTGTTCTCTCTTGCTCTCTTCGACTCCTCAGCTGTATTTCCAATCCATTCACTTGATCCAAGACATCAAATCTGCTGCCTACCTCGCCCCAGCTTGATCTCTGCAAGAAATTGATCTCATCCCCAAGCCCAAAAATTGTCTTTCCCATTTTTCAACAAAACCTCCTAAAAATCAAAATCAAACCTTCCTATCTATTTACTAGCCTAAAATTAGTATCCATTATAAGTCATCTCAACCCCTTTGAATACCTTTTGCCGAGATAGACCCGGAGGGAGCCCTCTCCTGTCCTCGTAGGGCTAGCTACGAGGCTGAGCTTGGTTTGATGTTGCCTTGAGTTTTACCTTATTTCAGCCTAAGGTATACTTGAGCGCTAACACATTCTACAGTGACGACGCCACTCATGAATATGATCGAAAATGTGACTAGTAGTTGTCTGTTTAAAATTGGTTAGAAGTTCCATTCCAATTTCATATCGTATGGGTAACTAGAAGTGGGTCAAAAAGGTAGTGGCTAAGGCAGTGAAATTATCAAATGAAACTTGTGGTAGTTCAATGTACCACTTCACTGCCAGACCAATGAGCGTATGTTGGAAAAGACGCACTCGAACGGAGTCACCATTTAAGGAGTTGGATGAGCACCACAAATGATAAGTCATAACATGCGTTGACGAGTCTTCTCCAGGGTTTCCATTGAATTTAGGAATGTTGGAGGGTAATTTATGTGGTATCACCGACCACTAAGGAGAATAGTTGATGGGGTCGTTGGTAAGCCAGTTTAAATCAAGTATTTCTAAAGTTGTGACAAAGGGAAATTGTCAATTTAAGTCAGGTTGAACATAACCAGGATATGATGGAATTGCTTGGGAAACAAGCCTTTGAGCACCAACATAAGGCATTTGTTGTTGGTAACCCATATAGGGGTTGTTTTGATGACCAAACACTTAAGGAATATGTTGACCAAAACCTAGGTAAGTTGTTTAGTGTTGGAATTGTTTTCGTGGCATTTGAGGTTACGGCTGCCAAGGTGAATGCCCACCAAGGTTATAGCCCAAACCAAAATATCTTGGACCCAGTTGTGAATAGGTAAGACCTGGTTGTGCCTATGACATCCCATAAAAGGGTAATCCGGTCTGTGAATGAAATAGTCCAGAGACAGATGGTTTTTGTAAACCAGCCGAAAGAGTTGGAGTATGAGGGCCCAAAACTTGAGGGTAATGGGTTAAAGGACCCACCTGAGAAAATTGAGGTACAACAATATGAGCCTGTAATAGGGGTAATGAAGTATTAAAAGGTGGAGTATATGTGGGTACAACAGGTTGAACCGGTTGATAAGAATGCACAATCGTTTGTGGCTGAACGGGCAGAATAGGCTGCCACTGATAAACAGTCATTCCAACATTTCAGTGGCCATAAAATGACAGAGTACTGTCAAAATGGGTGACCATAGGTTGCCCCCCAGCATGAGGAGTATAATAAGATGGAATATATTTTTCTCTAAATGGTGGAGTCCAGTTTCAATTGTACTTGATGGAATATACCCAGATGGACCAGCTTGATGTTGCATTGAAGATGTACATAAAGGATCAGGTCGTTCAGTACTCATTATAGATGTACTAGATACAATACCAGAAGATGACATGGTTGAAGTCCTATTGAGACCTCGAAATTTGTTGCAACAACATGGGGGATGACCACCCGATCCGAACCTTAAAGCAGTTCCCTTTCCATTTGGAATAGTGGTTCCAACTGGTTTAACTGGGTCCAGTTACCTTCTCTCAATCTCCATTGGCTTAAAATATGACTTTTGACTACTAATGGGAAAGAGAAATCAGATCATTTCCCTTGATGATCTAGAAAGAAAGTGATTTTTAAGCTAATTTTGGGCTTAGCCAAGCCACAATTAAATTTTTTCCTCTTTGGGAAGGGGACTTTTTAGGGAACATTATTCTATATATAATTTAATCTATATGCAATATTATTCTAAGATGCAAGCAAAAGGAACTATCTTAATCCCATCTCAATCAGACAGATATAGATCTATCCCAATCGAGTGCAAGATATTTTAAATAATTGGGATTTAAATATTTATGGCTTATAAATATCAAGCTAATGAAGTAGTTCAATTAACTGACATTATGAATACCAAACACATCCTATCTAAAGACCTCTTAACTGAAATAATCAATCAACAACACTCAAGAAGAAGTTCACAAAATGATATTGATTATTTAACCAATAATTTGAATAATTAAACAATAATATGCAGAAAAATTTCACAAAATATCACTATTCAATAAATCAGTTTTATAAGACAAATTTATGAGTAAATAGTTAATCAGAAATCAGAATTTAACCCATAAGAGTAGAGATAAATGACAACATGTAATTGAGGAAAATTACCCATATCAACAAAAGTGCATAAATATGGAAGTAAATTGACACATTCATGTTATCGTAAAATGAAACCAACATTTAAAATAATAGTATTATAAATACCAATTTATTAAGTCCATTTCTCCAGCTCCAGTCTCTAACAATCCTTTACAATGCTTGAACTTCTGCTTTCAAAACTAGAGTTACAATAGTGCAAACTCTATTCATTATACATAACTCAGAATGTAAAAGAAAACCTCAGTAATCCCTAGATCTGAGACTCCTCTCCTCTCACCTACAACTCTAAATTCCTATTACATAAGTGCTTTTAGAATTCTAGAATTGCAGAGGAGAGAAGCCCTTATTACATTTTGCAATCTGTTATTTATAATATTTGCAAAAGAATTCTTAACAAGAAGGCTTGTTGAAGAAGAAATTTTCTCAATCAAATTTTTATTTGCTCAAAATTCCATTGTTCAATTGATGGAGCATTTTCATTGATTGAGATGTTGTTCTCCTCATCTCTTCAACTGTTTTCCTATAAAAATTAAATCAAAATAAAATTAAAATGCAAAAACAAAATTAAAAATGTCTAATCTGGAATTAAAACAAATCCAATCAAAACTTAAAAAAAATTTAAAAGGAAATCTAAGCTTTCTATTGATTCCTGTGATGATATAATTGGCCAAGGATATTATTGAGGAATGGATCTTCACTCAAAAGAATCTGTGGGCAAATTAAAATGCAAAAAATAAAACTCAAAAAATCGGTTTTGTTTGAAAATTTGGAGCTTGATTTTCTGCTAAATTTTAGACCCAATAAATGATCAAATCTGGAAATGAAATCTCTTTAGGAATAATCTCCATGATTTTATCTATCCAATGAGTCGTCATGGGCCTCATTTTTCCAAGTAAAAGTCCATTTATGAGCTTCCAAAGTTGATGAATTAAAATTGCCAGAATTCTGGAATTTCTGTTGCTTAGGCTAAAAATCAGAATTTTAAATTAAAAATATATTTCTAAATTAATTAAAAATATTTTAATTAATTAATACTAATTAATTGCAACTACATTATTAATCTAAATTAGTTACAAATTAATTATTTAACAAAATTAAATTAATTAAAAAAACCAACCATTTTAATTTTTTTAATTAAAATACTATTATATTATATTAATATTATAATTTATATTCTATTAAAATTATAATATAATATAACATAATTATAATATATATTTTTTATATTATAAAACCAACGCTATATAACTTACCAACTAAGTCAAAAAAAAAAAAAATCAACATTTGTTAAAAGAGTTAATGAGAGGGAGGAGTTAACGGATTATCACATTTCACGAGAAATTATTGATCGCATTTTTTTGAAATACCCACTTATAAAGCATGCAATGCGGGAATGTAAACTTGTGGAAGGATAAGATGGGTGAGAGAGGTGATGCGATGTGAGTGGGAGTTATAAGGTGCTTCAAAATTTTATCGCATATCAGAGAAATTTCCCATCAGGGTTTTTTAAAATGTCTGTTTATAATTTGTTGCGATGTGAGAAAATTTATGATGCAAGAATATGAAGCAAGCATGAGGTCACGGGACTTAATAAGGAGGTCAATAAAAACCTTATATAAAAAAAAAAAATTAACCCTTCATATATTTTCCAAATCACATTGGAGTTCGACGAATTTAAAATGGATGTGTTTGAAGTGTTTTGCGAAATGCGATATATGATATTGTGATATCACAATTTCACAATCACATTTTATTTCAGCCTTTTTAAAATAGAATTTTTTAATTTCGGGATTTTTTAGAAAAGAGGATGAGGTGTGAAGTAGGGCCCACGTGGGATTAACAATCCTAAAAATTAGACTTCAACTTTTTTGTAATTTTGGGATTTTTGGGTTTGGCGATTTATTTTAAAATAACAAGTTGGAGTAAATTACCAATATCCCGAAACAATTTT
Source organism: Pinus albicaulis (assembly GCA_034641835.2). Lineage (NCBI taxonomy): Eukaryota > Viridiplantae > Streptophyta > Pinopsida > Pinales > Pinaceae > Pinus > Pinus albicaulis. The sequence goes on from CM076572.1 coordinate 1,316,407,179, forward strand.
TTGTCTATTGTACAATTTAGCTGGGTCATTTTGTAAGACTATTAGTGAAAAAAGAAAAAATTAGTAAAAATTAACTAAAAATTAATATTTAAATGAAGACTATTTTAATTGGGAAAAATTGAAATATCATACACTTTATACATTTTTTTTAAACCCAAGCGAGAAAATAATCAAACTTCAAAGGAGTGTCATTTACAAACCCATTGACCGAATGGAGCGAAATAATTATCGTTGAAAATCTTGTGAAAAATCGGATTCAATGAAATGATTAAAATAGAAATATGACAAAGATGAAAAATGACAAAAACGTAGGATAATTAACTTAATGAAAATCCTAAAAGGTGTTTAGCAAAAAAATTTGTAGAAAGGGTCCCCATTATTTGAAGTACACAAGTCAAAAATGGGGGGTTGTGTTTTACCAAAACAATGGTGACATGCGAGAGAAGAACTAGTTATATCAGATTAAAGATAATGAAATTAAATTTACCCAAAGGTTAAAAATAATGGAAATCACAAAATCGTCTAACAATAAAACATTTCCATAAGTTCCACATAAATAGATTAATAAATATGAGTTTGTAAATATAAGTACTTAAAACAGACTCGAGTAAAAGTGATGAATCCAAACTTGGGAAAACTTTGTTTTAAAACTACTTCATATGAAAAATAGAAGAAGGTAGAGATAGGAGTTTTTGATAAAGCATACATCCATTTTGTGATTGTCTCTGACATCGTTTCGTTGCCAGCGAGCCTAAATAGTACCCCGGCAAAGTTGTATTTTATGCCATACAAGCCTAGTCCCAATGCCAGCGAGCATCCATAACCCCAACAGGTTTACTTGTATTTCTCATGCTTCCTCTTTCAATCACCCTTTTGATAAGCGCATTTTCAAGCTTTTTATTTATGATGTATTTGAGTGAAAGAGGTGAAATGGAAAATAGAGATTTATGTTTAATGGACATAATACTTTCATAATGTTTACTCCAAATTCTTTCCATAGAACTATTAACCAAAGGCTTTTATGTGGAGGGGTGGGAGGGATTCGTTGTGTTAAACTCAAATCAGTTCTTTCCTTTAAAAAATAAACTCAATCACTTAGAAAGGATGTGTGTTCCTTTATGAAAAATATTTAGAGCAAGATGGATTTATGGTTCCATAAAGATATGCCTTTAATGATAAATGAAATTCACTTAAATGGATAGAGTAAAATATTTCCCATGTATGTCAACAACTGTAAGGTAAGAAAAAGATCTTTCACATAATTCATCGAAAAGTCACCAAAATCAAATCAAAACTGAAAGAAAAAGGAAAATAATTCCTGAACTAAAGTAATAAAAGAAATCAACGAATAAAATAAAAATAAAAATGAAGAAAGTAAACACTAAAATAAAAACAAAATTTAAAAGATAAAGACCGCTTATATAAATTTTCCAACAAAGGATATAAAATAAACTAGGCATATGTATGTTTATTCCTATGTTGAGATTTAAAATTTTTATCTTGCAGATTTATAAGAAATGAGACTCTCAAAATGTAGAGGGTGAATAGTAGTGATGATAGATAATACGTTGAATGAGAAGTTTCTGTCTGTTGCAAATTTTCCTTCTTCCAAAGAAAAACCTACATAAAAGCATATGAACTATTTTCTAATAAAAACAATGCTTAAAGAAACAGACTAGTGGTTCAGAAACTCCCCAGTCTAGCTAATTTGGTGAGCATCATTATTACTTCTCTCAAGAATCTCAAAGAGAAAAAAGAAATTTTGAAAACTAATTTGGTAGAGGCATGAAAGGTTCATGAAGACATGAAAAACAGAGTTTGAGATCAGCAAAAACTAAAACAAAAAAAAAATGAAGAAATGAAAATAAATGAAAGTGGGCACATGAAACTTACCAATGGAGAACTGCATTTAGTCTTACCTGAAAAGTATCATTTTCTCCAATACAAGTCAACTTCTTTATTTAATTAGAATTGGAAACATGAAGAAGTTAAATTGATTAAAATCTTATTGACCCAAAATCATTATTTATTGAATCTGAAGTAAAACAAGCAGTAAACTAAAAGAAAGCAATGTTTCATGTTCACGAAATCATAAATAAATCGAATCCATCAAAAATGAGGGTGAAGATGTGCTTCTTTATGAATTCAAACGATGAATGTTCTTATACTTCTTCCATTCTGAATTTATATCAGCCCCGAAATATTGAAGTTGATTCAAAACCTTGAATAAGGTAACACTATATAAATAGGATTTGAATCTCTGTATGATAAGTATGGAGAGAAATTCAAAATAAAAGAAAATTAAAAATATGAATTAATCATCGGTACATTACCATGACGAATTTTTCGCATCGTGAGATTCTTTGCCATACATAACTTAAAAGCTGTGACTTCCATATTTGCTAATATGTGGTTGATTTTTTTATAATAATTAAAAGACAATGGTGGAAAGTCAAATATCAGATTTTATTGCATCAAAATATCTTTAAGACAAAGCTACAACTGAGTTTAGCGATGCAATATAATTATTTTGATGGCAATGTTGCGATATGAGCATGTGCGATGGGAAACTGCGATAGAGTGATTGCGATATCGGAGAATAGTCATATAATAAATGTAAATGAAATGAAATACCGATAGTATTCTAACGATAGTGGAAATGCGATAAATGATTTGGCTCATTGGTGGGACCGACTTTAGACTTTATAGAGATCGACAATAGGCAGATTTGAGCAGGAGATGTAACGATATTGATACGCTAATTTGCGATGAAGCACAAACCCAATCGTTTTGTTATACAAATTTAATATCGTATTGGATTCAGAACATTAGAAATTTTAAATATATGCCCCTACCAAACTTGTGATTTATGAAAGGATGCGATATCTTATAGAGCTGAATTTAATGTTGTATCGGGTCTGGGGTTGTGTGGACATTGTAATTTTTTGGCGAAGTCATTTTATCGGAGAATGAGTGAGAAACAATATCATAAGACTTTCATTGGAAGTTTATTATCGAGAAATAATAAGAATTGCCTTCGATCAAATATTGCAATACAGATGATGTGATATCAGATGGAAAGGTTCATCAGAGATTAGAGGGAGTGGGCATATCGGGGGATCAGAGATATTTGAATTATGCTCATTTCAGAACCTCTGATTTGCGAATTGCGATATATATGTGTGGCCAACAATTTATTTAAAGTATTAAATTCAAAAAGAGAGCAATTATTTTAAATTTTCTTTTAAATAAAAAAAACCCTTGAATAATTTAATTAATTGTCGGAATATCTAATTGAAAGTAATTTTATCATAATTTTCTTATGAAGAAATTTATGAAATATCATGATCTGATATGATTCCTCCGAGAATTTATTAAGACTTATCAGGATTTCAATGAATAGAAGCAAAATTAAATAACCCTAAAATTTTAGACGAAATAATAAATACTTCCCTGAACATGTTGTGGATTTGAAAAAGATATGGTTGCTTGCTTATCTCAAATCTACATAATCAAATTAACGAAAACCTGCAAACAAAACAAAATATAAATAAGAAACAACCTTTGAAAATTTAAAACAAACAATAAATGATGGTGAATATGTAAACACATACCTGGAAGAAAATTGGCTGTAACTTTTACCTCATGGAGCTTCAAGTTCTTCAAAATTTGCATATGTTCAACATCACCTACTTATTTTAATCTAAAATGCTAAGTAATGAATTTTTTCAAATTGCATCCTTTCCAAAATTAAATCAGAATACAAGAGTGATAAAAATGAGTTCTTCAGAATTACTTGTGAATAAAAAATTGTCAAGTTGTAGAAAATTATTAGAATTTCTTCATGTATGATTAATATGATGAATATTTTACATAACAAGACAATTACGGGGTTCAAAAATATGTATGATTTGATTATTCATAAAATGCTTCGAAGCTTATTTTCAATAATTGAAATGGGATGCCCAAAATAAATCGGATTCATTACTTGCTTTATTGAAACTCTAAAATAATGAAATAAATGCAAACAGAGAAGAAAATTTATCTATTCCTATTTCTAACTCAATGAAGAAAACAAGACTAGGTATAGTCATATTTCCAATGTAACCACTTTCTCATTTTAATTCTTGCATGTATGTACATGTCAAACAATAGTAAAAATTAAAATATAATTAAACTAAGAAAACTAAATCTAAAAGCAGAATGTATCTTTATTGTTAGTAGCTTATTCACCATTACCTTCTCTTGAAATTCCCTTTCCAACTGAATTTCAATTGGATCATAGAAATCTGGATGGATTTCCATTATTAAATGGGAGGGATTCAAAAGTGAAAATGATAGGCCAGGTTGTAGAAATAATCTTTCAGAAACAATGGCCTGTGTGATTTTTTTAGTGTTATATTCAAGCGTTAAATTATTAATAATCTTCCATGAAGGAAAAATTTCCAAATATCTTTCAAATGGATCAATGAAAAATGGTTGGAAGTGCGATAGATCCAATAGAATATTATTAATTCAATTAGATTGCTAGTCATATTGTGAAAACACACTCTCTTGTTGGCACTACCTTTGAGAAGTAAGAAGTAATTGATAAGGAATGAACATCAATTGAAATTGGAAGTTTAATAGCTCTTGATGTTCATAATTATAATTTGAATCTTTGTATTTCCATTGAAGTAATGCAACAATTGAATATTCAACATTGAGCTGCTCACTATTCCATCACAAAGTATCTAAAACTCTAAGACTAAAAATAAAAAATAAATCTGAAGTTAATAATAAATGATGGAATAATAACAAAATTGAATCATATTTTACACTATTGTTAAATTATTGTTACAACACAATTGGGACTGACTTAAAGCAATTTCCTCTTCATAAGAATTGGGCAGAATAATGAAATTAGAATGATTGTTGATACCCACTTGTGAATTCAGGAAATGGTTATGACTATAAATAAGAATGTGAGCTTGATCATCATAAAAATCATAAATTGGAATGGTTTCTTGAATGTTGAAATCATGAATATGATTAATTGTTGGAAAATGAGAACTCTTTGAAATCATTTCTGAATCAAATTGTTCTTCATTTTCACATGTAACTAGACTTTGATCATGAGGATTCAATTGTAAAGAATACAAATCAATATCCTCAATGTCAAAGTAGCTATCATATATGACCTTATGACATTCATTAGAATTCCCTTCCATCTCACCTAATGTATCAAAAAAAGAAGGAATATTGAGCTCATGTTGATTAATGCCAAAAGAATGATAATGAATTAATTTTTTATCCTAATAAAAACAAATTGGAAATTCATTTAGATCAACCTCTTTGTTTTCTGAAATATCGTTAACGTGAAGAGAGGATACATTGTTATTAGAAAAATTATCAAAATAAAGGGAAAAATACGAATATGAAACAATGTCTTTGAAAATGTCTCTATTTAAAAACTCTTGTACATTTTCTTCATTGCAAATTTTAGATTTAAGATTATTTACTTGGCTACTTATGTTTTCTTGAAGAATTTTGCTTTGTTGTCCTAAATTTGGAATTTGTTTATCATAAAATAATTCAGAAATTTGTACATTAGATTGTGTATTATTGGAAACTTTAATCGCTACTTGTACTTGTCAGATTATGCTCTGTTTTTCTGATTTTAACTCATACCGATTTTCAGATTTCAAAGCGATGTCTTCTTCAATAGTGTTGATAATATCTTCTTGTGGTTGATTAGTGAAATTTTCCAAGCTTTGTGATTGGGATTCATTGACATGTGAAGGTGCACCTTGATTTTTATCAATACTATAGGAAGTGTGCAATAATGGAAGGAATTTATTATACAAAATAGAGGCCACTTCATCATCATTTGTTTGTACCTCCATATTGGAATTATTTCATATGTCAGTGAAATTAGAAAGAGATTGATTAAAGCTTGAAATGATTTCACATGGATTATGAATCGAAGGAGGAGAGAAAATATGTTCAAACTAATCTAATAATTCTTTTTTCGAAGGTTTATCTTCAATTTTAAATTTTAAGCAATTTAAACAAAACTTGATAGTAAAATCAATTAAAGACTCACCTTCAAACCTTTGTAGATCTTCAAAATCATCACATACCTGTTCGTAGATATATCCATAAAATTTACAAAGGAAGGTTGTTATAAATTGTTTCCAAGTGTGGATTGAGGCAACTGGAAGTGATTTACACCAGCTTATGGCTTTTGTCAAGAATGTAAGAGTAAAAATCTTGCATAAAATACCTTCATCAATTTATTGATAATCAGAATTTGAAAAATTTGAATGAATTATAAAGCATGATTAAATACAGAAGTATTCCTCTTACCGTTAAACTTTACCTGAGACAAGAGTCTTACTATTTCTGGTGGAGTACTGGAAGATGTACGTCCAGAAATACAACTCCAAATTGAAAGTTTTAGAGGAGCCATTGTAATAAAAATGAAATGTTAGAATACAAAGACTCCAAATGAAAACAAGTCTCAGGCCCTCCTTTTAGAGCCAAAATGTTGAGGCCTTGAAATTCGCTGCAACAACATGGGGATGACCACTCGGTCCGAACCTTAAAATAGTTCATTTTCCGTTTGGAATGATGGTTCTAACTAGTTTAACTAGGTCCAGTCACCTTCTCTCAATCTCCATTGAATTAAAATATGACTTTTGTCTACTAATGGGAAAGAGAAATCAGATCATTTCCCTTGATCTGGAAAGAAAGTGATCTTTAAGCTAATTTTGGGCTTAGCCAAGCCACAATTCAAATTTTTCCTCTTTAGGAAGAGGACTTTTTAGGGATGTAGAATTTAATATATATGCAATATTATTCTAAGATGCAAGCGAAAGAAACTATCTTAATCCTATCTCAATTAGGAAGATATAGATCTATCCCAATGAAAAGCAAAATATTTTAAATAATTGAGATTTAAATATGTCTGGCTTATAAATATCAAGCTAACGAAGTAGTTTAATTAACTGACATTATAAATACCAAACACATCCTATCTAAAGACCTCTTAACTGAAATAATTATTCAACAACACTCAGGAAGAAGTTCACAAAATGATATTGATCATTTAATCAGTAATTGGAATAATTAAACAATAATATGTGTAAAAAGTTCACAACATATCACTATTCAATAAATCAGTTTTATAAGACAGATTTCTGAGTAAATAGTTACTCAAAAATAAAAATTCAACCCATAAGAGTAGAGATAAATGACAACATGTAATTGAGAAAATTACCCATATCGACAAAAGTGCACAAATATGAGAGTAAATTAATATTCTTATTATCGTAAAAAATAAAACCAGCTTTTTAAAATAATAGTATTATAAATACCAATTTTATTAAGTCAGATCTCAGCTCTAGTCTCTGTGCTTCATTCTGATACTGAACTTCTACTTTCAAAACTAGAACTACAATAGTGCAAACTCTATTCATTATACATAACTCAGAATATAAAATAAAATCCTCAATAATCCCTAGATCGGAGATTCCTCTCCTCTCACCTAAAACTCTAAATTCCTATTATAGAAGTGCTTTTAGAATTCCAGAATTGCAATGGAGAGAAGCCCTTATTACATTTTGAAATCTGCTATTTATAATATTTGCAAAAGAATTCTTAACAATAAAGTTTGTTGAAGAAGAAATCTGCTCAATCAAATTTTTATTTGCTCAAAATTCCATTATTCAATTATTGGAGCATTCTCATTTATTGAGATCTTGTTCTCCTCATCTCTTCAATTGTTTTCCTGCAAAAATTAAATCAAAACAAAATTAAAATGAAAAAACAAAATTAAAAATGCCGAATCTGGAATTAAAAAAAATCCAATCAAAACTTTAAAAGAATTTAAAAGGAAATCTAAGCTTTCTATTGATTCATGTGATGATCTAATTGGCCAAGAATATCATTGACAAATAGATCTACACTCAGAAGAAGTTGTGGGAAAATTAAAATGCAAAAAATAAAACTCAGAAAATTAGTTTTGTTTAAAAATTTGGAGCTTGATCTTCTACTAAATTTTATACCCAATAAATGATCAAATCTGGAAATAAAACCTCTTCAGGAATTATCTCCATGATTTTATCTATCCAATGAGCCGTCTTGGGCCTCATTTGGCCAAGTAAAAGTCCATTTAAGAGCTTCCAAAGTTGATGAATCAAAATTGCCAGAATTTTGGAATTTCTGTTGGTTGGGCTAAAATTCCTAAAATTAAATAAAAATATTTTAATTAATTAATACTAATTAATTGCAATTACATTATTAATCTAAATTAATTACAGATTAATTATTTAACAAAGATAAATTAATTAAAAATATATATATTTTTTAATTAAAATATTATTATATTATATTAATATTATAATTTAAATTATGTTAAAATTATAATATGAATTATAATTATAATATTATATAATATATGTTTTTTATATATAAAACCAAAATTATATAGCTTACGAACTAATTCAAAAAAAAATTCAACATTTGTTAAAAGAGTTAACGAGAAGGAGGAGTTAACGAATTATCGCATTTCGCAAGAAATGATTGATCACATTTTTTTGAAATGCCCACTTATAAAGCATGCGATGCGTGAATGTAAACTTGTGGAGGGATAAGATGGGTGAGGGAGGTGATGCGATGTGAGCAAGAGTTATAAGGTGCTTCAAAAGTTTATCGCATATCGGAGAAATTTCCCATCGGGGTTTTTTAAAATGTCTATTTATAATTTGTTGTGATGTGAGAAAATTCACGATGCGAGAATATGAGGCAAGCATGAGGTCACGTGAGTTATAAGGAGGTCAACCAAAACCTTATATAAAAAAAAATTAACTCTTCGTATATTTTCCAAATCGCATCGGAGTTCAGCAAATTTAAATTGGATGTGTTTGAAGTGTTTTGTGAAATGCAGTATGCGATATTGTGATATCGCACTTTTGCAATCCCATTTTATTTCTACCTTTTTAAATAATTTCGTGATTTTTTAGAAGAGAGGATGAGGTGTGAAGTGGAGCCACGTGGGATTAACAATCCTACAAATTGGACTTCACCTTTTTTGCAATTTTAGGGTTTTGGGATTTGACAATTTGTTTTAAAATAACAAGTTGGAGTAAATTACCAATATCTCGAAACATATTTTTGTCTATTATACAATTTAGCTAGGTCATTTTGTAGGACCATTAGTGAAAAATAAAAAAATTAATAAAAATTAACTAAAAATTAATATTTACTATGAAAACTATTTTAAGCAGGAAAAATTGAAATATCATACACTTTATACATTTTTTGTTTTAACCCAAGCGAGAAAATGATCAAACTTCAAAGGAGTGCCATTTACAAAACCATTGACCAAATGGAGCGAAATAAGTATCGTTGAAAAGCTTGAGAAAATTTGAATTCAATGAAATAATTAAATAGAAATCTGACAAAGATGAAAAATGACAAAAACGTAGGATAATAAACTTAATGAAAATCCTAAAAGGTGTTTAGCCAAAAAATTTGTAGAAAGAGTCCCCATTATTTGAAGTACATAAGTAAAAAATGGGGGGGTTATGTTTTACCACAACAAGTCCATGGATGTGAGGATGCACCAGAGTAGGTTCCAGATAATGATTGGTAACTCGGTGGGATAGAAGAACCACCATAAAGATGTGACTCTGGTGATGTAGTAAACATCGATGGAGTAGCAAAATAGATGTTGTCACAACTGTAACAAATGGTATAACTAGAGATGTTGACTCAGCCATGGTCATACAACCCAATGTATATGATCCAAGTGGATATTGGTGGCCACCCGCCTATTCCATTTGGGGCCCCACCATTTTCTCTTTCAGTTTTTCAGTTTCCTTAATTATAGCACAGTTTACTATTTTTATCATTTTTTTGGGTCCTGACCTTCCGGAGTCGTTTTGAGGCCCTAAACGACGTTTTTTCGAAAACTTGGGAGAAACATGGGACCATGAATTGATGTTTCTCACTAAAAGGTTGTATTCCTCGGATATATATTTCTAACAAGGTATGGTGCACGTCAAACAGAGATCGTATGCCAAAGTTACATCCCCAGGAATTTGATGTACCAATTTACCCAAACGGGGCCCATAGTTTTGGTGCTTCATCTCCTAGGGTTAGGTTTTTGGATGTTTAGGATTTTCCATTGTTTCTCAATAATAAATAGGCCCTCTAGCTTCATTGTAACACATTTTAGAGGCTTGTAGCCACCACATATCTTCTTAGAGATAAGCTACCAGTGCCCTAGCTAGTTTATTTCCATTCTATTTGTAAGCAAATTTCAGCTCTTTGATATTAATGAAATGAAGTGTTATTTATGTTGAATCTTTGTATTTATGGTTAGATGCGTATTTTGTTGCATTCCTGCATAAATCCATATCAGTGGTATCAGATCGGTCTACTTTTTCTTGATCCTTCTTTGCATGTCCCCAATGAGGTTGGGGTATAAGGAACTAGGGCTTGATCTAGTTAAACCTTTACAAGATTAGTCTTGCAAACCCCAACGGCCGCCCATGGGGGATGAAAGGAAAGATGAGGGAGCAGGAGATCCTATCAAAATATTGCTCGAGGAGGCCCTCAAAAAAAAAAGGAACGCGATGATGGATAACTTTTCCTAGATCCTTCAATAACTACCCATCGACGATGCATCTGCATCCAACAGCCACTCTGGAGGCGCGACTCCCTTTAAGGTACAAGTAAAATTTGACATTTCCATATTTGAGGTCCAAATAGATGCAGATGTTGTAGATAGATGGTTGAATCTATTAGAAGGATATTTCTCGATTCATGACTTTCCAACCAGGAGAAGATTATTTTTGCACTCCTCAAAGCTACCCCCCATGTCAAGGACTGGTGGGAAACGTACTGTGACAAAAAGGACGAGACAAAAACCTCTCTGTTCTCAGTCGTACCCACTTGGAATTCTTTCTGAGACACCATCAAGAAACAATACTATCCCATGGGGAGCTATGAGGACAAGTACATACAATGGACCACGTTGCGGCAACAAAGGGATCAAGATGGGCATGAGCTGACGAATTTGTTCCATACCCTGCGCACAAAGTTGGGTATCAAAGATTCAAAGAAACATTTGGTGCTAAAGTACCGTAGTTTTCTGCACAGATACATTCAGGAGGAAATGGAGTTCTTCAACATCTCCTCACTTGTTACGACATACCGGTATGCTGCCAAGATTGAGTAGAAATTCAAACAGAAGAAGTGATATTTTGGATCTGCGAATCAAAATTAAGGGAAAGGTCACCCCAAACAACATAAAAAGGGACAAAGCCAAGGCATTATGACCCAAGACAACTTGCCAAATTCATAAGAAAAGAACAACACCACGAAGCCAAAGAAGGAAACATGAAAGTGATGTGAGTTCCATAAGAGCTCCACTCACAACACAAGTGAGTGTTGAGCCAAGCAGTCGCTGGTGGCCGAGATGAGGGTTTCTGAATCAGATGCATACTATGACTCTGAATCAGAACTTGACAAGGGGAATGAAAAAGGGAAGCAGATTATTGATGCAGAGCCCAATGCCACCATTTCCACTGCGAAGATCCAGAAGGAGGAACCGGAAGATCCAGAGGAGGAGGAGTGTCTCTTCCACTCCAAAATGTGGGTAAAGGGTTCTCCACTATAGTTCATTGTCGACAGTGGGAGCCAAAATAACCTCATTTCAGTAGATTTCATGAAGTGGTTGGGCTTGTTGACCACAACACACCCACAGCCATATACCATCGGGTGGCTTCACCAAGGACGAGATCTCCGAGTCAACCAGCAGTGCCGCCTTCCCTAAAGCATCAAGCCCTTCATGGATGAGGTATTATGTGACATTTCTCCTCTTGATGTTTTTGATGTATTATTATGCAAGCCATACATGTGTAAGCGACATGTTGTGCATGAATCCCTACCTCGCGATGGTATTGTTACTTTGGGAAATAAGTTGTACATGATACAATAGGTACCACCGCCTACTGCTATATCTTTGGTTACTACAAAGCAATGCAGTAAACTCATTTCCAAAACTAGGAAATTTTTTTCCTGATGATCTGCCCTCAAGGAAAGAAGAAGATTGTGGCCACGACCTCCAAATAGGGCTCCTCTGCATGACAACAACAAATGGACAAGGTCGTGGAGGAGTACGGGGACATCTTCACCTTACCCACAGTGGTGCCTCTGCACTGTCAGGTCAAGTACCCCATTGATATTACCCCAGGTGCTCCACTACCCAATAAACCGATCTATCAACGCTCTGTTCTGGAGAACGATGAAATCAAGAGGCAAATTCAGGAGCTGCTATAGAAGGGTGAGATCTAACCAAGTTCATCGCCCTGTGGGAGCCCTATCATGTTGGTACATGAGAAGTATGGGACTTGGAGACTCTTTATTGACTATTGAGTGTTGAACAAGATCATTGTTCAGAATAGGTACACGATCCCATGGATTGATGACCTTTTGGACCAACTCAAAGGGGAAAAATATTTCAGCAAGATCGACTTGAATTCTGGGTATCACGGGGTACCAATCGAACCCTCCAATGTGTGAAAGACTGCCTTCAAAGTCAAGGAGGGCCTTTTCGAATGGTTGTTCATGCCTTTCGGGTTGACGAATACTCCCACAACCTTCATGAGGTTGATGGACGACATCTTGTGGCCATTCACCAACTCATTTGTAGTGGTGTACGTGGATGACATTCTGATCTTCAGCCAGACTTGGGAAGATCACTTCCACCACATCCGATAGGTCCTCCAAACACTACAAAAACACAAGTTGTGTGCCAATTTGGAGAAGTGCACTTTTCACATGACCTAGGTCCAGTATCTGGGATACATTATTGATGAAAGGGGGTGCATGTGGATCCAACCAAGATCCAATTCATTCAGGATTGGCCAGCCCCAACCACTCTAATAGAGCTTTGCATCTTTCTGGGTCTTGCTAATTTCTACAACAGGTTCGTGTTGGGATTCTCTCATATCACTTGGCCCTTGAGTCAAGTCACCAAGGGAGGAGCGAAATCAAAATTCTTTTGGTCGGAATCTCAATAGAAGACGTTCGTAGAATTGAAACATCGCCTTTGTTCTTCCCTAGTGCTCACATTACTGGACATGCAACAACCATTTGAGATCGAAACAGATGCCTCTGACTATGCTATTGGTGAAGTTATTAATCAACAGGGGCATCCAATGGCATATCGCAATGAGACATTGTCTGACACAGTCTGCAAGTATCCCACTTATGACAAATAAATGTATTCCATTGTGTAGGTTTGTTGACAATGGAACCATTACATTTTGGGGAAGGAAACAATCATCTAGACAGACCACCGACCCCTGAAGTTCATACAGACGCAAGGGAAGTTGCAGAACCATCGCCATGAGAAGTGGTCCACATATCTATAGCAGTTTCATTTGAACATCAAGTACAAGAAGGGTAGCACCAATAATGTTGCAGACTACCTCAACCGACCACCGATTGTGGCATTAACCACCTTTCTCAACTCTTGTGGGCACCGATTGGTCGCTTCTCTACAAGAGTGATCCATAATTAGGCCACACATACAAGAAACTCTTGGAGGGTATGCAAGTTCCAAATTTTCACCTTCAAGATGCACTGTTATGTCACCTGGGACACCTCTGTGTTCCTTCAAGCGAGTGTGCCAAGATGATTTGGGAAGCACACTACAGTCGAGTCGCTGGGCATTTCGGGGTCGAGAAAACAGTAGCAATACTACAGAAGTATTTCTATTGGCCAAACCTTCGAAAGGATGTCGAGAAGCACATCAGATCCTGCATTGCTTGTGCCATTGCCAAACCGACCATCAAGAAGCAAGGCCTATATACTCCTCTACCTACCCCTAGTCGACCTTGGGAATCCATCTCCATGGATTACATGTCGGGCCTGCCTTCTACTAAGCAAGGAAATGACTGTGTTTTTGTGGTCGTCGACAGATTCTCGAAGATGGCCATTATGGCGGCCTGCAAGAAGAATATCACAGCAGAAGCCACTACTAAACTCTTCTTTGAACGAGTGTGGGTGCACTTTGGGATCCCATAGTCTATCATATCAGATCGGGATAGCAGGTTCCTCAGCACATTTTGTTGCAGCCTCTGGTCAATACTGGACACCAAGCTCGCCAAGTCCACAGCTTTCCATTCCCAAACAGATGGCCATACAGAGGTCGTCAACAGAAAGATTGTACCATTTTGCGCATGTACAATTCAAAGCATCCACGCACATGGGATGAGAGCCTCCCCTATGTGCAACACAGTTATAACCAGGCTCTCCACATCTCAACCGGCCACAGCCCCTTTCAAGTGGGCTCGGGATTCCAGCCACTATGTCCCATTGTTGTAGCCATGCCATTTGCGGCTACTCAGGCCGATTCAACTCATGTCCATTCTGAAGTTGACAAAGCAAAAATATTCATCGAGCGCATTCATAACATCCACGAATAGTTTCATGACATATTTGACAGAGCCAATGCTAAGTACAAGAAACAACATGATCAACACAGGTTACAAACACAACTTCCAGGTGGGCGACAAAGTATGGCTACATTTGCAGAAGGAGCGCCTCACTGGACCCCACTGCAAGCTTCGCCCGCTCCGATACGGGCCGTACACCATCACCAAGGCTGTAGGAAACAATGCCTTCGAGCTCAGTATTCCACCATTCCTTGGTCTGCACCCAGTCTTCAATGTGGATCGCCTTCGTCCTTACTTCCCACCTCTACTGGACACCTCGGACATTGCAGAACAACTTACACCAACTGAGTTAAATCCAGACTGCATGGAACAGGCCACCACAGATTGCATCATGGACATGCAAATCAAGAACACTCGCCAGCAGAAGATCCAACTATATCGGGTTGTCAAAGCTGGCCAACTCCTGCACCAAGGAAAGTGGTTCACCAGGGATCAAGTTCAGCAGAAATTTCCTCGTGTCATGGAGGAACTTAACGCAATGGGGACCATTGCTTCCTAAGGGAGGAGGAATGATCCAGGTGGATATTGGTGGTCACCCGCCTATTCCACTTGGGGCTCCACCATTGTCTATTTCAGTTTTTCAGTTTCGGCACAGTTTACTATTTTTAGCAGTTTTTCGGGTCCTAAACTTCCGGAGCCGTTTTAAGGCCCTAAACGACGTTTTTTGGGAAAACGGAGAGCAACATGGGTCCATGGACCGATGTTGCTCGTTCCAAATTTGTAGTCCTCGGATAGATCTTTCTAACGAGGTATGGTACGCGTCAAACGGAGATCGTATGCCAAAGTTACGCCCCTGGGAAGTTGAAACACTAATTTACCCAAACAGGGCCCATAGTTTTGGCGCTTCATCTCCTAGGGTTAGGGTTTTGGCTGTTTAGGATTTCCCATTGTTTCTAAATGATAAATAGGCCCTTGAGCCTCATTGTAACTCAGTTCGTAGGCCTATAGGGCCACCACATCTCTTCTCATAGATAAGCTACCAACACCCTCGCTAAAGTATTATTTCCATATCTCAGTCTGGTAAGCTAAATTAGTGCGTGGCACAGCATTAGTGAAATGAAGTGTTATTTTCGGCTACATATTGTGGTTTATAGGGTTTTGAGTCATAAAAAGGTAGTATTTGAACACCTAATTATCTCACATTAATGATCAATCCAGGACTGCTCTTTTATCATTCCCAGAGTAAAGTACCAGGTACAGGCATATGTAAATTGTCTCAGAAGCAATGTTGTGAAGATGTAGTATGAAATAACAAAACAGCAGTAACAGCAGGTGCTTGAAAAAGAAAACCTAATTTATGGTGACGTGAATGGAAAGGTCAAACTAACCATTTCAATACGAATGCTGTCGATCGAGGATTCATCGTATGGCAGAGTGAACTCTTTCCCTTGGAAATCGATGCAAGATACATCGATACGAACTCAGGAAGCTAAAGCCTCTATAGATCTGCGATTGGATATCTTGAAGTCAATCACAACAAGAGGGCACTCAATGAATAGCAACCACAGGCCCACAATCCGAAAGGAACGATGAGCGCGCGCGACAGCATCATATTTGCTTAATCGAAAACTCATAGAGTGGTATTGAACGGAAATGGAGGCCAGAAGCCCAATGTGCTGAGTAACAATACAATTCTAACATATTCAAAGCACTGGGATTTCTGTGCTTCAATTTCGTCGACGACTTTCTCACTGCAATGACAGAAATCATCAATGTAATAGGTTATAACTAAAGGAACAGCAACTCAAATTAGATATGATGGAATTTGTGCTTTGTAATGATGACAGAAATAATCGATAAAGCAGTAAGATTGAAATCTTTTGTAGACGGCAAAGCGAACATCTCCATTTCGATCCCGAAGTCGGCAATAAATCAGTTTCAAGCATTAAACGCATCCACACAGCTAAATAGTCAAGATGAGTACAACGCAGTGATTCCACCGGAAAACTGGGCCCTGAGCGCGTTGAAATGAATGACGAGCAATGGTCGAGAATTGCGGAGAAATAAATAGAAACCTTGTGTGCTTTGTATTAAACCAGCATAAGGAGTCCTAGGATAAAGGTTCTCTCCAAAACGAGGAGAGTCACCACACACGGAGGCAAAGCATAAAGTATTTTCAGCGATTCCCAATAACGCAACGATTTCATCCTGTTTGTCACTAAAGGACGTGGCTGTATACACCAACTCACTTTCGACGGACCAATCAGAGAACAAGATGAGTCACGAGCAGTCCTCGGGGATCGAAAGATCTCGCAGGACTGGCTCCTCTGTGTTTAGCTATCACTGCCAGTCTTGCGCAGGCCAGCTAGCCCTCATCTTTTCCAGGCTATTCGGTCGGACCTCCTCTCCTCATGGTGGATATGGATTCAGCATTGACTGGAGATGAATAAGAATGAGCCTCAACCACTTTGTAGGTACAGCTGTTCACCTCTCTAGGACTCACCATCTGCTCGCCTACAGTAACCTTTAGCTCACCTTTTCAGTATTAAACATAAATCCTTTCCAATCTCTGTGTAAATCTTATGATAAATTACCTTTTCAAGCAAACAAGAAATGTTATGGTACAGAAGAACAGGTAGATATAGGCAATAATTTCGTACCTCTTTCACTTTACGCCAACATACCTCTGCTTAATCATTTTCATGCCCTCATGAAAGCTGTCGCTCCAGCATAGGCATGGAGACAAATAAAGAATAAGCCGGATATAGGTTTGTCATCCTGGAGCCTAAAACAACGAACTGCGACCTAATTCCTCAAAAGTATGTTACTTGTATTTCCTTCGAAGTTCATAAATAGCCCTGTGTCGAGCTGTAGGTACCAGTACAATAGCTGCCAGAAATCTACATTCTAACCAATGTCGTACCTTCTTTTAAAACATTTAGATGGATACAGGAAATGAGACGATCACGCAACCAGCCCAAAGTCTCTATGATTAAATGGTTCCTCATTTTGTACATTACTGGTCAGGGAGTTGTCCACTAGGACTTGCGCCTCATTTATGCAGGCTTCGTTCTAATGGATGAAAAATAATACAATCGCATTCAAAACAGAGCCGGTCAGTGGACGGCACCTGCAGAGTTTGGGTAACACCTTCCCGCGGCCGTCGGCGTTTCTTGTCTGGCCAAAATTTAAGTGGCTGCTGGGTTCTACTTGCGGCCCGCTGAGATCTAATCCATTTTTCCTGCCTTTGGAAAGGCGCCATAATCTTTGAGCCATTTTTAATTGGTGTTTACGACAGAAAGGAAATGAATGCCCTAGGCGAACACTCTCCACAAAAGGGCTGAGATCTTTGGATCCAGCGCTCATTTTCAGTATTATATTGTAGCGACTAGAAATTCGTAATAAACATTGTGCTGTCCTATAAAGTCTGAGACGATGAGATCAAGTCATCTGATAAAGCTTTTAGCTATCAGAGGTGCACGCTCTGCCTTGGTCTTTAATTGTAAATATCTTTCTGGTAAAACAGACGAGCACATAGCTTTGGCGGGGCATCTACGAGCACAAGACATCGCATGCAAGGAGTGCAGAGGTCCATTTGGAGTGTAGAGCTAATTTTAGTTGGTCTCATTACCTTATCACCCTTTACCTCACCTGTCGTCATTGTTTCATCAGCTTCGACTTCTGCATCATGAATAATTACTCGTACTGACGCTGCAATTCACGGTATCTCTGTTCTCGGAACGGTATCTCTCCCTCCAATCTCTACCTCTCTAATCGAACTGTGTTCAATTCTCAATATTTCGCAAGTCTCCGAGCGGTAGTTGGCTCACCCTTTGAAAGTAAGTCTTTGGCTGCTAGATGCAGCATTTTCACTCAAAGCGAGTTCCTCCTGGGCATGTCGAGTTGGAACGACCGTTTGTTGCTCCTGCATCCTTGCATAATTAGGCTCGGCGTGGTTTTCTGTGTTTGTAGCTCGGGGTTCCTACCGGCGGTTACTCTTCTGCTTTTTCCGACTTAGCTAGCAGTATCTTTATTACTTTTTAGGGACGGCTCTCTTGGGCATGCATTTCATTCTCAAACCCCTAATGGTCCTGCTGGCTGCAGCTCGTCTAATCTATGAAGCTTTGTCCGCTCCTTTCCAGAAGCTTCTCAATCTTAGCTTTTTCTTCTTCTTTCTTAGTGGAACGATGGTTTCACTCTCTCGCCTCATTTGTTCAGCAGTAAATGTATGGCGCTCATAGGCCATGTCTACGATGCAAAATCCTCTTCTTGTTCCTTCCTCGCTCCTCTCTCATTCATGTGCCCTTGAGCTCGTCTTCCTCCTGAGATCACATTCTCGGTTTAACTCTGTCGGGTCTCCTGGGGTTTCGACTAAACGAGCTTTACGTTCTCCTGACTCACATCCCTGCGGATATAACGGCCCTGGCACGCAGGGTTTTGCTGTTTCGTCGACCTGTCTCTGACTATTTCTTTTGTCACAGCAAAGTATTCTGGTGAGTTTATTGATGTCTATACTGAGGTCCGAGGGGCTATCGACGTGCATAATCACTCATAATGGCCAAATACGAGCCCAATTGATCCTCACATAGGGACTCACAATAGCATTCTAAGGCGAGCTCTGGTTTCATCCTGCTGCTGCTACCAGTTGTCCTCAACCTCGCTTACAGGTGTGAGACTTTCCTTCACTCTATCAGCTACATGCGGTTCTCCCTCAACTTCTTCTTCTTCGAAATTTCCTTGACTCCTCCTTCCTACTAACACTTGAAGTTTTGTTTCCTCACGGATTGGCGGCTTATTTCTTCATCCATCGAAAGTAGCGAATCCTCTCGCCGACTGTTCTTCATCGCGCTGAGGGCTTACTTCTACTTTTCTTCCTCACCGATTGCAAGGGCATTACTCCCTCCACTGTGAGGTTGTTCCCCATCACAGGTCAGTACGATTCCGCTAACTGTGGGCAGCCTCTTCCACCATCCTTCTGAATTAGCTTTCAACCGGCGGGACGCCTGTGGTAGATGCTCGACGAGTCGTAGCGAAGCCATCCTTTCTGTTTTCGAGCGGGTGAGCCAACCCTCCAACAATGGAAAATATTAATTCTTCCCAGTTACACGGTCTGTACTTTGAGTGAAGGCCTGACTCACTATTAAACGACTTAAAAAATGGTGGACGCATCACCATGTACGCATGTCATGAAGCACTGTATACTACGGCGATATCATGCATCAAAGAATTTAAGAAATGCGGGCAAATTAATGGTGCATTTCTGTTTACATCATGAGCTAATAGCTTAGGTGGCGAGAGTCTACACAAATCCCTTCCTTCCATCGCACGTAATGCAGTACGCTTATAAGAATAACTCATGTCCACTGGCTCTCCTAGTGATTTAAGCCTGGACTCCTCTATCAGCGATGACTAACGTCTCCGTCCATCATCTTCCAAAGATTTTTATGGCTCTCTGAATCCTAATCTTCTTCCAGTCCGGATAGTTCCTTGTGGCAGGAATTCCGGACACTATACTAATGAGTCTCACCGGACACGGCATGTCTTCCTCCTCTGCGACCATGGAGGATCCCTCCGTAGACTCAGATGAGAACCTCCGTGCTACGCTGCTTCATGGGGTATCTATTTGCATTTCTCGCGAAATATGTAGTCCACCCGCGTCTTTCTAAAATTGCTCGTGCGACATCGCGAGATGATCGACCGACAGAGGTTCACCGACGAATTGGCCGTCCTCCCATCTCGCAGTGCTGCGGTGATTTCTAACACCACGGTAATCACAATAGAGCAAAGACACGGCCACGGGTATCGTCGAGTGGTTATTTACGCCGTTGCGAGGGATCTGGCAAGAAAGGAAATCTCGAGGTTTGATTTGCGTGCGGACCGTCCGCGCAAATCTGACGACAGGTACGTCCTCGGCTCACGTCACGACTTTGAGAATAGCGTATGTGCTTGAAGGCACACGATGCAACGATAGACGAGCGTGATTGCGATACATCCAATCACCATGGCAGCCATTACTGAAAGTACGATGCATGTAATGAATCGTTAATAAATGAGAAATCGTTTTGTAATGACTTTAAATGCGATAAAGGGGATGACCATATGATAACCATAAATATAATTGCGTTATTTACCACTTTGGATTAATAGTAGATCGACTATATAATGATTTTCATGTATAATAGGTTCGGAAGTGAAAGTATGGGATTTTCATATTTTGATCATGTAAATAAAGGTATAGGCAGTACTATATGTAACTATTTGATGTGTGTGACTAGCTCAATACCATCGGCGTCATGTCGCAAAGGTGGTCCAGATAACCTCATGGCAGAGTTGCTTTCTTACCCATGCGAACCACCATCGTTTATGTGTGCGAGGAAAGCTGCTTATTGAATATCATGAGCGGAGGCCATAAAGGTGCAGCTTTGGTGACCGCATAAACCACAAATGTCGTTCACGAAGAAAGTGAAAGGTGAGCGAGCCGGCCTGCGTGATGAAAGCTTTACACTGTTCCAGAGGACTTCGTGATTTTTTCACTGAAAAGTTGGACCATTTCCTGGCTGGTGGCCATAATGGGGAATGCCACAACTACCACTGTCTCCTATATGATCACTGATAGGGCCGGCTCTTGGTGAGACCCCCTATCCTCCATTTGCAAAAATCATTATTAATTATTTCTTTCTCTGTACACGGCACTTTTCCCTCGCTTAATCATAAGGGATGGCTGTCAACACTCCTTAAGAGTAGGGATGGTGGAAGAAGTTTTCCAGAACATCTGATAGGAAAAAAATATGCCCTTGCCCTTATTCCATAGATAAACATTAAAGGAAATTATAGCATGTGGAAAAGAGACCAATCATGATAAAAAATAATCGATCAGTATTAATTTCAATGGTAAAAAAATAGCAAAGTTATGTTATTTATCATGCCCTTTTTTCCTCTATCATTACTAGTACAATTTTCTTGAAAGGATGACGATTTATTTTTGATTTGTTGACTACGTAGTAAGCTTTTAATTTGTATGGTTGCATATAAATGATATATGCCTTTTGGCAAAGGAGTCAAAAAATTCAAAATGTTGGCTTAAAACAAAAAAATAATCCACATCAAAAAGTGATGATCCTTTTAAAAAGAACACCAAAAGCGATCACGGAAACGGGTGTTCCTTTCGAAAGAGCAACGAAGAAAATAGCATAAAGTGTTGTTCCTCTGGAAAGGAACATTGGCAGCACAGTAGAATACTGTAAGGTTATTCCTTTGGAAAGGAACGGTAGGAAAAATGACTTTAACGGACGTCTGTGAATGCTTTGGGAGCATACGTACGAGGTCAGAGAACATTGATGTTCCTTTCCGTAGCGACAGATGTGTGTTCCTTTAGAAAGGAACGACAAATGCAAAGACACGAAATCCCTTTTTTTCAAAAAGATCAGATTTACACGCAACAAAACGATGAAAAAGTAAGGAAGTAATGTTAACCAAATGTCCGAAAACAAATTCCACAAAACAACAATAGTCAGAAAATACTTCATGTACAAAAAATAGAAGATTTGTCGAAAGTGAATGCAGCTGTGAGAGTTTCTCCCCTTCAAAGCAAGAATTTCCATTGTAGAATCTTCCCCAAAGTGACCCGCAGGCAAAAGGAGTTCCAAGCAAGTGGTTTCGTGAGTATAATCATACTGCGGTGCCCATTTACCTTCGAAGGAAATGCTCCAAATCCATCAATGGTAACTAATGTGAGCAAAGTGCTAGGTATCATGCACCTTCTTTGCTTTATTTCCACAGGGTCCAAAGCCATCATGTCCGGAGTTTTCCCGGGATCCTCGGACACCGAATTCCATATAGGAGTGCCCAATATCCTTCATGGAGCATCTTTTCCTCTTGATATGAGCATCACGCCATTTTGCTCTCTGTTGTCAGAATTAATGTTTGTCTGTCAAGAAGCGAGCCTAATTTCCATCCAGCTCATTAATTTGTCAGTGTATCTTTTAGCACAGGCTTCTATCTTTTCAAATCTAAACTCGCACCTCTTTGAAATTTGTTCTTAATGTTTTGAATCTCGAATTTTATAGGAAATATGGGTTCCTTTCCAAATACCAGTTAGGTATGGTGAATATCCTGTGTGTAGGTCTCCACGTTGTTCGATATGCCATCAGTGCTGCGGGAAATACGCCGACCCAATCTACATCCTCGCCAAGAGGCACGCCGTGTGTAGTGCAGATTTGATTGGCTTTGTTCGTAAGCTCTCTACTTGGCCATTGGTCACGATATGGAGGTACGGAGCAGAAATCTTGTGCGTAATGTATTAATGTGCAATGTTTAAGTAATTTGTTACCTATAAAGTCGTGGTTCTCTCCATCCGTGATTATGTCCTCGAGAGGCCGCACGCACAAAGATTTGGAAAAGAAATTGTGTTACAGGTAGTCTGTGTAGTGCTTTTGGAGGCAGAGTCTTTTTGCCTCAACCCACATTTGGTAACATACTCGGGCTTGCAGCTAGTGATGTATGTTTTTTTGGTTTGATGGGGGTTAATAGGACCAACAAAGTCAAGGGCCCAACGCTTTGAATGGTTCAAACACTAGTTGCGTGACACGGAGGCATTTCCATCGGACTTTCCTGTGTCGGCGTGCCCTTTCGTAGCTATCCATTGTGCCTACACGACTAGCATCTTTAAAGATAGTGAGCCATATAGTAGCTTGTTCATAGACCTTTGTGGCGATACTGCGATATCGCAAAATGTCTGTCTGCAATGTCTGTCATCGCATGCTTTCAAAATATCAAATACCTCATCCTCCCTAACACACTCTCCTTGTTGAATATCTACACCCATGTATGAAATAGGTAACCTCCAAATTCGGAGAAATCGAATGCTGCCGATGTGTTATTTGGCTTACGTTTCGCTAAGGGATAGATGTTTAGGTAATTTACCTATGCTTTAGCATAGTTCAAGCTAGATCGACGATACCATGGTAGTTTACGATAGGGGCAATGCTGGAGAGATGTTAATACGAGAAAGTGGTTCTTTCAATCAATGCTTTTCTATGTCTCTGTTGGCTTTTGGCATTCTTAACGAAATGTCGACTACGAGAGTTCTCTTTCCCGGGTCGATCTACTGACTGTGATGTCGACCTCCTCACGATGAAATTAACCACACATCTTCATCACTCTTTCCGGGTCATGAATAGAGTTTGTTGCTAAAAATGACACAGCGAGTAGTCAAGTAGATAATCTTACGGGATCACCAGGTTATGTAATGTATAAATATAAGCATGAACTACGATTTAAAAATTTTCTTTTCTAGGTCACGGTATAATTTAATTCGGCGGATGAATTTTGCTAATATATAAAGTGTACATGCTTCTTGTCTTCCTCGGCCGGTACCTGCCAATTGTTGTGTACGAGGGCATCGGATGAGATGGACGACAGACTCACTTCGGGCCCTCGGTGCTTGGCTGCTTAGTGAGTCTTTCTTCGGATCATTAAAGGCATTTGTCACATGATTATCTTGTCCAAGGTGAAATCAACATTTCCGGTCAAAGGTGCATACAAAAGTGTGCGGCTAATCGAATAATACTCTATACGACTTCTCACATGTAACCGAAAATCCAAGCAAAGCTACATGACCTGTTTGTGTAGTAGGTGTCGGAATTAACAAAAGTATTTGAATTTGTAGCCGGGTCTACTTGAATTTCATCCTGCCAATAGATGCCTAAGAGGACTCCTTCGGTCATCATCATATACATTTTTGCTTAAGCTAAGGCGCTACTATACCAATACATCTTTCAGCGGTATTTCTTTTCTGTTTTCTAATGCAGGGCTCAAAGCCATCTGGCCAGAGGGTGAAATTCATCCATATATACTTCGAGACCTTCATTTTATTAAAGTGCATAAAATGCCAGAATTTCTCTTGGATGATGGCGGGGCACTGCATAGGCCAAAAGGCAGGACTCGTCGGAAAATGTCGCGTGGACAGTGTACAAGAAGTTTTGTCACAGACTTCGCAACTACGGATTTGATTGTGCCATCTAATGCAGCCACTCAAGAAAGAAAGAATTTCTTTCCATGTGACATGTCTACACCGTCTGGGCCCAGTGAAAGTGAGAAGATGGTCTTTACCATGTTGCTTTATGCTAAGTTCACGTAATCGTACACATATCCTCCACTTCGTCCTGCTTTTTTGGTACTCACCTCTAGTGGGGAGACCCACTTGCTATTAGATACTTTGGTAGATGAAAACTAACGATCCAATATTTTTCTGTAATTCTTCTTTCACAATATCTTTCAGGGTGATTAGTTCTCCTTTGAGGTTGGCGACGCCTTGCATCTTTTTCAATGTAAATGTGGTGAGAACACAATTGAGACCAATTCCTTTCATGTCGAGGCAATCCCATGCAAAGGATACTTTGTGTTTTTCGTAATAATTTGGACTAATCTTCACTTCTCTGTTGCAGACGGTGAGATTTTTTGCTTAATATTTAGAGCTTTTCCCAAGCTCGATTTCTCACAAACCTTGCTATTACAATCATAGAAGTAGTAGGTATTGTTTGATCGAGAACATCTTTACAAAGGATCTTCTTCTTTGTTATCAAATACGGCATTTGATCATGTGACATTAGACGAGATGCGGTTTGTGACTTATTAATAAAATTATTAATGATATTCATCTCTGTCTTTGAAGTCTTTAAAATCGAAAGAAGAATTTTCTGTACATTAGAGTGATCTCATATTCTCCATAGAATGTAATGTAGGTGGTTTCAAGCTTTTGATTCATCTGACAGCCTTGGTCAGGCGGATGGGCTCAAATTCTCGTATACACTTTCTTGTAATTAGCCATGTTGCCTGTCCTTGGCATCAACGTGACATCGGCGATTGCCAAGTAGGTACCAAGTGTAACTTATACCCATCAGGTGTCGGACTTATGCCCATCTAGTCAATTCTTTGGATTGATAACCCAGAAATCGACGGTGTTCCCGAGAATCTCCCAGACACCATGCTATCTTGTGGTGATACCTTGGTTTGACTACCCACTCGGTCGACCCACCTCCAACAAGGTATTGTTGTCTGGTTCCCGATGACGTAATGCCAAGTTTTTGACGGTGGTGGTAGTTACAAATGTTGACTGCTGCAAGTTGAACTCAGGCATATTTGGGCAATACTCACCATTGATGCTGCAGCATCCTACTAGGAGTTTCCTGGGTCTTCATACTTGATAGGTGGTCTGTTACGATAACATGTCGGATAAGGCACGCATTATTTGGACGATGGGATTTAGCTTTGCTTTGCTCTCTTTTAGCTTCTTTGTACATAATTCACTTTAATATGCATATATGAGAATATCTCTGAATAGCTTGGAGAGGAATTTTACACACAAATTTTTAATTTATCCCAGGAAGATCCAAAGTGAGGCCTTCCCCTGCCTGTTTGACAAGGTACATAATTTAACTGCGATCCAGCCATGGTGGAAAGGGAAGTTATCATGGTAGCCCATGTTGGCGTTGGTGTCTGCGTTGAACTTCCATCCCATTTTGTTCCTGTCACTACATGCAGCGTGATGGTCTACGAAGCAGTATCATCATCTCTCTGTTTCTACCGACCATACGCGACCTGATCTGGAGATCGTTTTGCACTCCGCCTCGATTCGGTTTCTACTTACAGGGTTCCATGATTGGACAGGCCCGAAACTGGCCCTTTAGTTTTGGGTTAGGTTGGCCGGGAGTCGTGCCTGAAATCGTGCGTTTGCATGGTGCCAGCGTGGAGGTTGAGAGAGAACTGATCCGCTGTGGACGATTTGTAGGCTTTTTCCCGCCTTGGGTTGCCGAGCCTGACTGCGAAGAAGAAGGGGACCATTGTGCTGTGGAGCTGATGAAAGGCCAGTAGCAGGCAGTGAGCCAATTATTTTGATTTGTTTGATTTTAGGCCGAGATGTGGGAGGAAATGGTCACAGTAGTTGACCAATTAGGAAAAGATGGAAAGATTCACATACACATCCCACTATGTTGTTGGATATTATATTTGAGGAGGTTGAAAATAAAATGGATCATTTGGTACACTGTCGGTTGGTCGTGCAGCTACCATTATTACGGTCATTTGAGTACAGTATACCCTTGAGTTCTTCTTTTGCCTCCTTGAGACTACATTTTGGGCCGAAGCGAGGGACATCACTTCTGTGAGGTGATATTTTCGTGCAAATGGTGTAGAATTTAATCACATCCACCGGGCACTCTTTGTAGTCAGTGCTTCTTTCTACATCTGTACGCGACATGTTTTAATTATTGTCAAATTTACCCTGCTTTTCTTTTCTACTGTTTTTGGCTTGTCACAATATCGGTAACTGCTGTCGAACCCAAGCATGTCCTGCCTTAAAGTCTTCGATAGATTTCGAACTTCCTTGCACGATTCATCCTCTCGTTTAGAGGTCTTATTTTCCCTTGTGATTCAGTATCACGTTACGTCGTATTTCAATCTTGTGTTCTCGAACACTTTGATACACAAATCAATGATGTTAGGATAATTTTTCCCGCAGTATATATCACCTTTTTCCCACATATTCAATGTTTTCAACCTCGATCAATCTTTCTATTCCCCTAATTAATGTGGTTTTTCAAACACATTGTCGTGAGTGAGGTAAAGATGCATTAAGGGATCTACGGAATAATATATTTGAAAACGTTCAGCACAGAATCTTCCAAGGTCTCACTTTGATTTTGTTGGCATAACTGGATATCTCATCTTTTAATTCTCAGGACACAGCAGGTAATCTTTTGATATTTCTTCGAAATGCGATCTTTTCACTGTGAGTCCCAATCGGCTAAGACAATCACCTCTAATCCAATAAACCATCGTAGGGCCCCGCCCCTTTTAATGTGAAGGATGCAGCTTTTAGTTTTTGGGCATCGGTGGTGTATGTCACATCCTGCGTCACGGCATTTCGCAACCTCAAATAAAACGCATCTGGGTCCTCTGCGATGTTAAGCTGTAAGTGTGGGACAGGTTGTGAGAGCTTTCATGGGTGCGCTGACTACGTGTGTCTGCTGATAGGATATTGCGGCGTAGAGGGTCCGTGTGTGGATCGCCGTCTTTGCCTACTGAGCCATTCTGATCAGAGTTATTATGCAAAATATCTAGGATTTCTAGGGAATTTCAGAAGTTGACAAACGAGCGGAGAATGAGCTTTGACAACACTTCCTCTGTGCTTAGGCATTTCTGTCGACTCACTGTCTGAGGCGATTCGGAACCTGGCAGTTTCCAAATAATTGTGATTAAAGGACAGCTGTCTCGGGATGCTTATTGCTCGAACGCTTTTCACAGGAGATTTGTTGCCCAGTTTCTCACTGTTTCCCGCTTCTCCTTCTCGGAGATTTGCTAGCGTTCCCTTCTTGAAGGAAACTTGTGCACGGATCCTCAATCTCTTGGGAATCTTTGCTCAATTCCCACTCCGATGACCGTGTGTGCAAACTCGCAAAGGCTTTGAGACGTGACACTTGTAGCATAGTAAGGGAACTAGTAGGCTGCACTGGAAATAGTTCTTTTAACACTTGATGGTGAGATCAGATCTGTCAGGACTCGTCGATAAAGGGTTGTGCGCACAAGGGTCACTGGGGTCCCTTAGGTTTTTCAGCTTTAGGAGGAACCTTTGTTTCGCTTAGTTAATTTCATTCGTCCCAGAAAGCGAGACCTGCGCTCCTGCCTTTAGCTTGCCTCGCGCCGTGAGCGGTACGCTCAGGCACATGTTTCTCTGCCCGAGTGCATAGGTTCTTACCTTTCGGTCTACAGTAATTCGATTCTTCACGAGCGAGAGAAAACCGACAGTGCATTACCTCCTTTAAAATGGCATACATTCTTCTCGCGCGCGCAATCAACAAATGTCGGAGTACATAAAAGGTATCTTTTGAACACCTAATTATCTCACATTAATTATCAATCCGGAACGTCTATTCTCATTCCAAGAGCATGCTGTCGCAGAGCCGCAATTATTCAGGAGACGATATGGTGAAGATGAAGTATGCAAATACCAAAAACAAAAGTAACCACGCTAGCAAAAGAAAGCCTTTAATTACGAAAGCATGATGAATGGAAAGATTTACTGCTTAATCTTTGCAAGTAACATTTCAGTCGAGATGCGCAAAGCGTATAACTCTTTCTCCCTTAGAAATCGATGCAAGATGACCAATGCGGGAACTTGGTGTTGTGTCTAGGCCCCTATCCTGCTGCGCTTTTGGAGATCTTGAAGCAATCAAACCACGAGAAAATTCAAATGGAAAGCTGACAAACCCAAGTCACAATCACGGGTAATGTTGTAAACGGCCGACGTACATCGCATTTCTCGTGTGCTAATGCAAACGAATGACTATGAGTGTATAGAGCAGCACGACAATAGACCAGATATGAACGGAACAAGGTACAATGTCTACCATGAACAAAGCAATGTTGATTGTATGCTTCAGTGCCTACGAGAAGCTTCTCACCACGCAACCACCATCAATTGCACGAGTTTATAAATTAAAGGACGACAACTCAGAATCGAATCTCTGACACGATCATAGAAGCTTTGGTGATAACGATGAGAAATAATCGAACGACGGTGTACTTTGTGAAATAGTCAATGACTGCGTGATTTCGGTCACGGTCGGCAATAAATCAATTCAAACGATTAAAGCGCGACTCCACACAGCAACCAAACAGGATTAAAGTACAAGCAGCGATAGTGATTCACTAGGCGGCCCCTTGAAGCGCCGATTGGAAAGTATTGTTGGTCTAATTCGCAGGTCACGCAGATGAAATAAAATCGCGCTTTGTATTAAACCACATAAAGGGTCTTTACGAGAGAAGGTTTCTCTCCAAAATGAGGTTAATATAACGAAAGGTATAAAGTCTTTTCAATCGTTCCCACAACAACGACAATTTTGTCCGCGTGTCACTAAGAGAGCGTGGCTTTACAGATCAACCCTTCGACTGGACCAATCAAAGAACAAGATAAGTTTGATACGATCCCTCGTGGATCGAAATATCTACAGTGGATTCGCTCTCTGTGTTTCGTTATCAGCTATGTTTGTCTCAGTCGGCTCGAGTTGTTCTGCTATCCTTTTTCTCCGCTATTCGTTCAAATCTCCTTGCTTGGTACCGAGATGTTGATTCAGCAGCCCGATGCGCTTGTTGAGTTAAATTGTTCTCAACGCCTACGGTAACTACCTCTCCACCCTCGCTTTGAATTCACCATGTTTTCAATCAAAAAGTAACCTTTAGTCACCTCTTTGTATTAAATCACAAACCTTTCCAATTGTATTGTAATTCCTATGATAAATTACCTTTTCAAAGGCGAAAACGAGTATATTAATATGGTAAAGAAGGCAGATGGAAATATACAATAATTTCGCACCTCTTTCCACCGGCCACAACATGAATTTGATATGCATGATTGCGTTTGCATTCCCACATAAATCTGGATCAGTATACTCTATAAGATCTACGTGAACACGAATTGAAATAGGATCAACAAAAGCAGAGTAATTCAATCAAGGAATAGACTCGTAAAGATAAAGCCCTAACCCAAAATGAGTTGGAGTTGAGGGGTATGTTTCTTATTGAGGTTCTTCCTCAATCGAAATCAAACCAGGTGGAAGGATTTTTCCATCAGGCCTGAGATATATTTTAGGTGGTTGACTGCGTGATATGGGAGACTCAATAGCTACAATCGAATAAGGAGCAACCGATACAGAAACAACTTCTAGTTGTTTGACTTCAGGATCTAAATTTTATGGTAAAATAACGATGGGATCTAGATCAACTTCCAGTTGAACAATGTTAGGTTCGGGAGGTATGGTATGACTGATTGGATGGATCGTGTCCATAGGTAGTTGTGATGACTCCATTTCGATGACAGTGGATAAACCAGGATTTGTAGAAATGACTCAAGATGAATTTGGTATATGTGATATAGATGACACACCAGAGGTACTGATGGTACTGGTTTCAGTAGAACAAGGTCGCCTTCGCCAACCATAAATGGCTTCCAGTGGTAAAGGTGGTTTAAGTGCTATTTTACATGAACGATGGGGAAAGGGATGTTCTTCTTCCACGATGTCTGATTGATTTTATTACAAAATAAAAAAAATAAAAGGGTGATACTAAGAAAAAGGTTTATCAAGTAATTGTGAACTGCAGAATACCTCCTCGTGAACCAAGGAGTACGGGCAGGCAATCTCCCCAACTGTTGTGTTCGGTGTATCACAAGTTACAAGGCGGTCGACTAGGTTACCTATGGATGGTAAGCAACCTAAAGTTTTCCTCCCAAATATACCCAAAGGTACGTGGATGCCCAAGTCCATATTAGTGTTTTCTAATGCAAAACTGCATAGTGATAGCACCCCCTTATACTTTTTGTACTAGAACACCACACTATATACCTGAAGGTACGTGGACGAGCTCTGATATACTTACGTACATGGAGTGGGATTTCACACTCGGAATGTATCGCAGACAACTTAGTGACAACTACTATGTTTAACGACGTCGGATCACATCTCTATCCTAGATCTTCTAAGTGTTATCGTTAATGTTACAATGCTTTCTTAGGTTGATTGAAGTGAATTTTATGTTGATCTTGTTTAAAATTTTATCTTTGAGGTTCACCGCATGATGTAATGGGAAATTCCTAAAATCAAAACTAAATGAGAAGAAAACTTTTCAATTTAGCTTTTTCAATCAAAATCTTAGCTACTAAGGGGAAAGAGCAATAAGATTTTGAGCATACAATAAAGAGCAAAAAATAAATTAAGGTTTCCCTAACTTTTTCATATGCAACACACACAATTCTCTAGATGCACATGCATGTTTTTATTTTCAGCTCCCTTTAATGTGAATGAGAGAAAGGAAACTAAATGCACAAATAAATGAAACAAATGTTTTCTTTTGAGAAATGAGGAATGAAAAAACAATTTCTCGTAGGAAAATGAAGAATGAAACAACAATTTCCATTTCGAAAACAGAATTTATCTAAAGTAAAAATTAACTACTTTGAATTTTATTTTCCAATGATAAATAAAACAACTAATTAAACATTGAACACACTACTTTTCAAAGGAGGAAGAACAAGGAATGTTTACTGGTCTCTCAGAGAAATTAGACATGTGAGAATACAACATAACATTGGCTAAAATTGAAAGAAAAGACAAATTTTGATGGAATTTGGTTGGCTGAGGGGGAAACACACCCTGTAAAGGGAGACAGTGTGTTGCACAGCACCCCTGAATGGAACACAGTGCATTGTACCCTGACCAATAGTGCTTTGGGTGCATCTAATTTTGGGAAACAAGCAGCTAAACACAATTCTAAGGAAATTTGTTGATTCAAATGACTGATAAATGAAAGTAGAGTCTATTGATGATGGTAAAAAGAGGCAGAAACACCAGGAATGATGGGATTCTCCCTAGTATGGTCGCCAATTTTTTATATAGAATTCTAATCTACATATAAACTATATTCCCTGAGTGTGGTGTTCCTTCAATCAAAACAACAGAAGAAAGACAACTATTATTTTCTCTAAGAAAAATAGATATACAGAAAGGGGAAGAAGCATACTTATAATCCTTTCGCTCTCCTTCTCCTTCTGTCGTTGTTGTCGTCGCTCTCAATCCAACTAAAGCTGCTAGATCGATTCCTGCAATCAAAGACAGAGAACACCAAACAACATAAAAATATACAAATATCTACTTATCTTAACCAAATCAAATCGATTAGATCTGAGAATACATACATAATAAAGAATACATTTCACAATATATAAACATATGTATGAGAAAATGAACAAATATCATTATTAAGAAAGTAAGAGAGAATATTACAATGAATAGATCGATTTGTCGTCAACCTGTTCCAACTTCATTCCATCCTCATCACATCAAGCATCATCTCAGTAGCATATCAGTACTTCCAAATCTTATCAATTGAGAATCAAACAACACAACTTTGCACAAAATTCTTCCTCTCTAGCACTTAGATGAGTGCTCAATTTATAGGGAACCTGAAGGTATTTTCTCATTGAATGGCTTTCTAATAATAGGTGAGACATGTTCCCAAGTTCAGAGGTGGTGGATGGACACTTGTATTCGAACTATGACACCTATGGACTCTTCTAGAAAGCACTTTCCATGTGGATATTCCCGTAACAATGATGATTTCGCTCCCAGGAGACCAACACACCTTGAGTGTCGGAAAGTGCACTGCAGTGCACCCTTGTATGGAGGTATTTGCACTGCAATGCATTAGGCCCTTGCAGAGGAGTATTGGTGAGTCAATGGGTCATATAATATATACTTCAAACCTTGGAAATATCACAATTGAATCCATAAAAGGAATGTCTTCACTTATGGAATATAGCAACTAAATTAAGGGGATGATAGACCCTATTCGTTGGTATTGGGGGATGATGCCCAATTTGACCAGGTCTTGGGGGATGATGCCCAAATTGACCTATAACAAGTTGGATTAATTTTGATATCACTCTTATGGCTTATTCTCCTCCTCATTTGTGCAATTGGGGCTAGTAAAAGTATATGGAGTATTACTACTCAAAGTATTCCCTTCATTCTTGCAAATCCCGACCTTGCAGAGAATGATTGGAAAGGAATAGGATACCAAGTATTGAAATCATGGAGCATGACATGTATATGTTCTCCTGAAGCTATCATAACAAAATCAATGTTGATCTCATTAGATGCACTGGTGGTCACAATTTGTATTGTAAGTTAAATAATTAGATTTTTTGTGCACCGTCCACATCCAATCATAGCCATTCTTGTTGGTGTTGCAATGGAAAAATGGCATAGAGTAATTAATTTGCAAGTGAAAAAATTAACAGATACGTGGTGAGCTCCCAATGGCTATATACATATGAAAAAATATTGAAGAGAATTTCCCTATTAAAAAACACCTTTGGTGTAATAATGAAGCTTATAGGAATGGTATAATTATGTTTGCAACACATATATTGTTAATGATCAAATATTTTAAGATAATAATAATATAGAATGATGTTATTAGGAAAGATAATATAATTTTATTAAAGTATCAAATAAATGACCAAAACCACAAGTTGGTTTAAGAAACTCTAAATTATAGTCATTGTGAATAGTATGATAATAATAAATAATAAAATATAATGAATCTTTTAGGAAAGGCAAGGTTTCAATAAAGTGAAGACTATGTTGAATGTGTTGTCATTGAAATCAAGTTCAGGGGGGGTTCCTACTAGATAAATGAATATTAAAGTTAGGGGGAGTCCTTAACGGAAGCCATGAATTAAATTTGGTGATTCTTTCTTGAACGAAATTTGGTGTTTCCACAAAGCATCCACACAAACGAAATCTCATATGACCTCAAGGTGCAATCAATTATGTTAAGTTAGAGTGGATCTAGTATAAGCCCAAATATGGAGTGGAAAAATATAATGGGCCAAACCTTATAACTAAATTTTAAGGTTTTTCTGCAAATCACCTAGCCACTAATCCACCATTAACGTTAATTAAACCTTGATTAAGTGTCTACCAGACTATTTTATGCAAGATTAAGTATTTCAGGGTACTAAAACACCAGGCATCAGATGGAATAGATCAAATGATAGGTCAATACGACATGGGATCAATGCGATGTGGAGGTAGCATGACATGGAAAGGAATTGAGGTGGCACATCCTTGTAGAGGACATGGTAGTAGCCTAGTGTGACATGTGGAAATTAGGAATGGCATCTTTGGCTAGTTGACTGGATGATAGGAAGGTGACATATGGAAAGTACTTGAAAACACCCAAACATGTGGTAGGATCTTATTAGTAAAAACATATGACACACTCTGTGACTTGGTAGGTGACGTAGCTCATGTGGGGCCCTATACTGGGCTATCGAAGTACCAGAGTGTTGAAATGGACCAACAATATAATGATTGGATATGGGAAGTCTCAATGTAATGATAAATTTTTTAGTAGTAGTAGATATAGTAAATTAGATATAAAATCATATTATTTGACGTGGTATCAAGGTACCGAAATACCTAAGTACTGGAGTGAACACTTTTTGAAGTGTTGGGTATGTGTTATATTCTTTCCACGACTAGCCCCACGTGTTGTACGTTGCGCCGGGCACAACAGGGGGGTCACAGGGGGGGCGGCAGCCCCCCCTGTCGGGGTCCGGGGCAGTGCCCTGGAGAAATTGTTTTTGGTATGCGGTCCCACTCATATGCGGACCCACCCATGTTTTGTGCATGAGTTTGCACATGGTTTTGGGGTACGATGGTTTTCGGCCCCTGGTATTTTGTAGATCCAGTCAAGGGAACTATGGTTATTTTCTAATCCAAGGTTAATGGATTGGGGTTTATGTATGCTTCGGCATGTATATATATGTGTTGTAACACTAAAAGGAATATAATGAAAAATCAAGCTGGTTGTCCCGATTTAGGATCCAAGGGAAAATCTCTGTGTTTATCTGTTTTATGTTTTATGCTCTCGTTATTGTTTATTTTCTGCTATAAGATTCGTGTGTAGATAATTTCTTTTCAGGGTTAAAACCTACATTTGGTATCAGAGCTATTTCGGCTTCAAGGGGACACCTTTGTTACTGAGGGTTTTTTGTTCGGGCCTGAGGTAGACCCTGTTCAGTGGGAGATCTGCGAGATCGATTCTTGCGGTGAAAGAAGATGGCGAGCGGCAGAAAGATAGAGATCGAGAAATTTAATGGTCATAGTTTTGAGTTGTGGAAGCTCAAGATGGAGGATCTATTTGATGAATCGTCTCCAATTGGATCGCGCTAAGATCAGTGCTAAACCAAGCGGCAATGTCAGATGAAGACTGGAAGAAACTGGATCGGAAAGCTAAGAGCACAATACGGTTGTGTGTCTCAGATTCAGTATTGTTGAATGTATCTGGGGAAGCTACGGCGAAGAATTTGTGGGAAAAACTTGGGACTTTGTACCAATCTAAGTCTCTGGTGAATAAGTTGTTCCTGCAGAAAAATCTGTATAACCTCAGGATGAAGGATGGAGACTCGGTGACAAAGCATCTAAATGCCTTCAATACTGTGATAAGTCAGCTTTCATCTGTTGATATTAAAATATCAGATGAAGATAAGTGCAGCAGTTTGTTGTGTTCTCTACCAAACTCGTGGGACAGTCTGGTTATTGCAATAGGTAGCAATACAACTACCTTGAATTTTGATGACATTGTCTCAGCCTTGCTGTTGGAGGAAATGAGACGGAAAAATATGGAGGGTCAAAATGGAGATGCCTTATCTATACAAGGAAGGTCCCAAAACAGAAACAAGAACAAGGTTTCGAGTGGGAGATCCAAATCTAGAGGGAGATCTAAATCTCCTGGAAAGTTTGTAAAGGTATGCTGGAAATGCGGAAAGGAAGGGCACTATAAAAACAGAGTTGTAGAAAGAATGAACAGAACGCTGATGGAAAAGGAAAGAAGCATGCTCAGTGGTACCGGGTTAGGACAAGAATTCTGGGCAGAGGCAGTGGAGACTACATGTTACTTAGTTAATAGATCACCTTCATCAGCGTTGGAGGATAAGACTCCACACAAGGTATGGACTGGTAAGAAACCCTCTCTTTCACATCTAAGGGTATTTGGATGTGATGCATATGTACATGTTCCAAAGGAGAAAAGGACCAAGTTGGATAATAAATCTGAAAGGTGCATCTTTATTGGGTATAAGAATGGTTTAAAAGGTTACAAGCTTTGGAACCCGGAAACAAGGAAGGTTGTGTACAGCCGAGATGTGGTGTTTAGAGAGGTGAAATATGTTGTTAAACATGAAATCATACCAAAGGAACCTAAGAAGATAGAGTTTGAGCTAAAGGAGTATGAATCAGACTCTACAACAGAAGAATATTCAGAAGAGGAAGAGCCACAAACCCCAGCTTTAAGAAGATCAGTTCGGGAAAGAAGGCAACCAGAAAGGTATAGTCCATCTGCTTTCTGTTTAGATTTTGCCTTAACTATAACTGATGATGATCCTAGAACTGTCAAGGAGGCAGTAGATTCAGAGAATGGAAAACTATGGAAGGAGGCCATCGTTGATGAAATGGCATCCTTGCACAAAAATGAGGCACGGGATTTGGTGGAGTTGCCAGCTGGAAGGAAGCCCATTAGGAGAAAATGGGTGTTTAAGAAGAAGATGAATGTAGAAGGCAAGGTGGAGAAATACAAAGCTCGGTTGGTAGAAAAAGGTTATTCCCAGGTGCCGGGAATTGATTTTGGTGATATTTTTTCTCCTGTTGCCAAAGTTACTTCTATTAGATTACTTTTATGTGTTGCTGCTGCATTTGATTTTGAGGTAGAATAGATGGATGTGAAGCATTCAGCATGGGGATCTAGAAGAGGGAATCAACATGAAGCAACCTAAAGGCTTTATGGTGAAGGGTAAGAAAGAGCGGGTGTGCGAGGTTGGAAAGTCTCTCTGTATAGGTTAAAACGGTCACCAAGGATGTGGTATCGGTGATACCTATATACGGGGACTTTCCAGCCACTAGAAGCAGGAGGATCCATGTGTTTATTTTAAATTAATTGGTGACCGTGTTATTTATTTGGTCTTGTATGTGGATGATATGTTGTTGATTGGAAATGACAAAGAAATTATCCAATATTTGAAGGCCAACTATTCTCAAATTCAACATGAAGGATCTTGGTGCGCAAACTATATTTTGGGCATGGAAATTAAGAGAGATCGGGCAAAGAGGAAGCTGCGGTTAAACCCGGAGAGAGTATCTCGAGCTTGTATTACGAGAGGTTCAATATGCGGGATAGTAAACCGATGAAGGTTCCTATTCCTTTAGTTGTAAATATTTCTGTTGAACAGTGTCCCAAGACACAAGAAGAAGAGGAGGATATGTCCCGTGTTCCATATGCAAGTGCAGTGGGTAGCCTGATGTATGCAATGGTCTATACTAGACCAAACATTGCACATGTAGTGGGAGTATTGAGCTGGTTTATGTCAAACCCAGGGAAGGAGCATTGGACAACAGTGAAGTGAGTTTTCAGATATTTACGTGGCACTAGTGATTATGGCTTGTGCTACCAGGGAAGACCAGGATTGGAAAGAATTTTGGACATTCATGGTTTAGTTGATGTAGACTGGGCTGGAGATCTGGACCAAAGAAGATCTACAAGTGGGTATGTGTTTAGCCCATTTGGAGGCGCAGTTAGTTGGATGAGTAAAAGACAGTCTGTAATGGCGCTTTCAACTACAGAGGCGGAATACATAGCAGCCACTCATGCAAGCAAGGAAGTAGTTTGGTTGCAAAGATTATGTTCAAGTATGGGGTTGGTACAGCAAGCTATAATGATAGACTGTGATAGCCAAAGTGCAATTTTCTTGGCTAATAACCCTGCTTATCATTCAAATACAAAGCACATTGATGTTCAATATCACTTTGTTAGAGATATGGTTGAAGCTAAAAGGGTGTTGCTGGTAAAGTTGGACACTTTGAAGAATGTTGCAGATGCATTGACGAAGTCTGTAAGCATTCAGAATTTCTCTTGGTGTAGAGAAACAATGGGTGTTGAAGAATTGGCCCAATGACTAAGCTCTCCTGTGGCCCCCTGTGGAAAGAAAACAACAAGTGGGAGAATGTTGGGTATGTGTTATATTCTTTCCATGACTAGCCTCACGTGCTGTACGTTACGCCAGGCGTAGCAGGGGGGTCACAGGGGGGGCAGCAGCCCCCCCTGTCGGGGTCCGAGGCACCGCCCCAACGAAAAATGTTTTGGTATGCGTTCCCACTCATATGCGGACCCACCCATGTTTTGTGCATGATTTTGCACATGGTTTTGGGGTACGATGGTTTTTTGCCCCTGGTATTTTGTAGATCCGGTCAAGGGAACTATGGTTATGTTCTAATCCAGGTTTAATGGATTGGGGTTTATGTATGCTTCGGCCTGTATATATATGTGTTGTAACACTAAAAGGAATATAATAAAAAATCAAGCTGGTCGTCTCGATTTGGGATCCAGGGGAAAATCTCTGTGTTTATCTGTTTTATGTTTTATGCTCTTGCTATTGTTTATTTTCTGTTATAAGATTCGTGTGTAGATAATTTCTGTTTAGGGTTAAAACCTACATGAAGAAATCTAGTAGACAACAAATTTGTGTGATGGAAATAATGTCGTTGGTTGTAGTTTGAGGTGAAAAGGGCCATCATTTGTAACTTTTTCTACCAGGGTGGTATAGACAAGTCATGGTTCCACATGTCAACATTATACCGAAGGCCTTGTTCATGCAAATCATGGTTTCATAATGTGAAAAGGAGTCTTTGAGCATCTAGTAATCCAAATGTTAACAAAATTTCCTTGCCAACACAGATCCGAACTACATATTCATTTGAGCAGATTGATTAAGACCATGGTTATAACATATGGTCACAAGGGGCTAGTGTTTAGTGCTTAGAGCCAAAGGAATTTTAAGAGTCAAAGAGGAAGCAAGTTCAAGCATGTTGCTGATAAATGGAAAATAGCTACTCCAATAAATCAAGAAAAAGGAAGAGGTACAATTTACTTTGATTGATAAGCCTAGAGTTTTACTTACTAATACAAATTTGAGTGAATTTCTTGTTGAAATCCAAGCATTACTAGATGATTTTGCTGAAATTATTATTGATGAGTTTCCAAATGTCCTACCACCTATAATAAACATCATTCACCACATAGACATGATTCCAAGTTCAAGTTTACCAAATAAATAAGCCTAAAGGATGACAACCAAGGAGAATGAAGAAGTCATAAATATGTTTCAAGAGATGTTGAATAAGGAATTGATTGAAGAGAGTCTAAGACATTATGTTTTACAGGAAAGTTTTAGTCCAAATAAGGATGTACGCTGGAGAATGTGCACCGATTCTAGAGCAATAAATAAGATAACTATCACCTACATATTTCCCCTACTCTATACAAATAATTTAATGGGTTATTAGAGAGGTGAAATATTTTTTTTTCAAAAATTAATTTGAAAAGTGGGTATCATAATATTAGAATGAGAGAGGGTGATGAGTGGAAAATAGCCTTCAAAACTAACGACGGGTTATATGAATGGTTGGTTATATCTTTTGGCTTACTAATGTCGTCAATACCTTCATGAGGCTCATGAATGAAATCCTCAAGGATTTCATTGGAAAGTTTGCAATTGTTTATATGGATGATCTCCTTGTGTACAAATAAACAAAAGAATAAAATTTCATTTTTTTAAAATTGGTATTAAGAAATCTACAACAAGAAAAACTTTTAATAAATCTGAAAAAAAAAAAAAAAAAAATGTTATTTTTTTAAAACCGTAACTAGTCTATATGCGGTTTGTAATTTCTCTGGAAGGGTTGAAAATGGACCCAGATAAGATAAAATCCATTAAAGAATGTCCTTATTTAAGGAATATCCATGAGGTACGAATTTTCCATGGATTGGACAATTTTTATCAAATGTTCGTTTGAAACTTTAGCCATTTCTATGCACCGATAGTGGAAACCATTAAAAGGGAATACCAACCCTTTAAATGGAAAACACCAGTTGAGAATGCATTCAGATTGTTGAAAGAGAAAATAATAGAAAAACTAGTCCTAATACTACCTGATTTTCACAAACCATTTCAAGTGAAATGTGATGCCAGTGGAATGGATATAGGTGTAGTTCTATGCCAAGATGACAATCCCATTACCTACTTTAGTGAAGAAATGAAAGAAACAAAGAAAAAATATTGTACCCGTGACAAGGAATTTTGTGTAGTAATTCAATATTTAAATAAGTGGTAGCATTATCTTATGCCCAAGGAATTTATTCTATATACTGAAAATCATGCCTTACAATTCATAGCCACATAAGAGAAGTTGAACTAGAGACATGCCAAATGGGTAACATATATGCAAAAACAAAAACAAAAAAAATTGTTTTGAAACATATTAGTGGGAATGTTAATAAAGTTGTAGATGCTTTGAGCAGGAGAAGTTTGGTTTTGCAAGAACTTCAAATCAACAATTTGGGATATGAACACCCTCAAGAAATGTACAACCCAGATCCAAAATTTAAAGAAATTTATGAAACCTTTGAAAATCCCATAACCGGTGATCGAAGTCCTTGGATTGAATACATGGTTCGAGAAGGGATTTTGTTCAAAGGAAACCAACCATGCATTCCAAAGGGTTCAATGGCAGACAATTTTCTGAAAGAAACACACATTGGAGGACTACTTGCTCATTTCCACCATTACAAAACTTATCCTTAGTTGAGTTCCTTTTATTATTAGCTAGGTATGAAGTCTAATGTAAAAGAATTTGTGGACAAATTTAGAATATCTCAATATGCCAAAGTGATCGGAAAATCGGTGGATAAATTTAAATTCTTATGCGCAAGTACCTCCCACTCAGTTAAACAAATAAAAGATCTTGCTTATACGTGACTGTGCGAAATTTTATACTTGAAACAGGTGTAATTTTTTCAATTGTTTAAGTGCTTTAAGAACATTTTTTTTTGCTGATTTTAAGCATGTGCAACAACCATCAAGTGTAGAAAATAAGCATCAACACATAAAAACAAATTTAATATAGGATTTCACCTTAATATCGTGGGCTACGTCTCCTTGAGCCTTTGTCAACTGAAATGGCTCTTTGGGATTATGATGTATAAATTATCTTTTACAAGTAATTTACTCAACTTCAATGGTTATTTGGACTGTACCATTGGGATTACAATACCATCATACCCTATGGTTGAAATCGCTCTGAAGATGAACCTCGGCTCCCTTAGACTTGACTCCTTTTGTCAGTTCCCTTAAGCTCCCCTAAGCTTATATGTGGCACTAACTCCCTCAGAATTCATTTTATGTCCCTGAAAAATTTTCTACTGTCTCTAGCATATATCAAACATCCAAATTAGGCTGTTCATTTGCTCAAAATGAGCTCTGGCTCCCCAATCTAGGCCTCCATCCACTGTTGGCCCTCAGCTACCCGAAACTTCCCCATGGCTTATTAACCTTTAGAAGTCTCTCAATGAATTTTAAAATCTTGTCAATGGATTCATAATTTCAAAAATAGCCAGAATAGACTATTCATTTGCATAAATTGGCCTCCGACTGCTCCAGTTTCGCCTCCAACACCTAGTGGCACCCCCTGGCTCTAGGTTCACTGAAAACTTCTCTGAAGCATCTCGACCTTTAGAATTCTTCAAAATATTCTGAAAATCCTTCCATTGGATTCATAAGTCTCAAAATAGTCATAATAGACTACCAGTTTTCTGAGAATGGATACTGGTTGCTCTGGATAAGCATCAGTCTCCTATTGGCACCTGTGGCCCTTGGAACTTCTTTGAAGCATCTCGGCCTTTAGAAGTCATATAATGGCTCTGAAAACCTCACCATTAGTTCCAGAATGTCTAAAACCTCCAAAATTGACTATTGGATTCCTGAGAAAGGCCTCTAGCTACCCTGGCTAGGCCTCAAACTGCTGCTGGCCCCTGGTGGCCCTAGTGGCCCCTAAAACTTCTTTGAAGCCAAAACCTACTCAAAAGTCATCTTATGGCTTTGAAACCCTCACCAATGAGTCTAAAATGTTTTAGATAGTCGAAATTGACTATTCACACTCTCATAATGGTCGAATCTAATTCAAGATAAAGCATAAACAATTTTGTCCAG
This sequence comes from Pinus albicaulis, assembly GCA_034641835.2. Lineage (NCBI taxonomy): Eukaryota > Viridiplantae > Streptophyta > Pinopsida > Pinales > Pinaceae > Pinus > Pinus albicaulis. Next base: position 1,316,449,287 of record CM076572.1, read on the forward strand.
TTTCACCCTAAATCAGCTCCACCAAAAATGGAGAAGTCAAGTTAACTCTAGTTAAAATAGGCACAACCGCCATTAAAGGCATGCTGGCCAAAATTACTGCCAGAATAACCGTTAGCCATAACTGCATGGTTAGGGGTTTGACACATGTCCCAAAACCCCACAGTCAAATTAAATGTTGGAGCAATTGTTGGCAGAACTGTCGGCGTTAAGGTTTTAAATTCCATGTGAACAAATGGCATATTCGCTGGTGGTTAGGGATTAAGCCCTTGGCCATAGGCGATGGCCATATGGGGAGGGGTTGGCCCTTGAGGCTGGCCCCTCTAAACCCCCAACTGCATTTCCATTAAACTTTAAATACAACGCGTGACCTTAATGGTTAAGTAACAACCATAACGGAGACGGTTAAACGCGTGTGTATGCAAGCGAGAGGTCTCGGGATCGACTCCGGTGGATTCCAACCAAAATTTTATTACACGGTACAAGGGCCATGTGGCAGCCTCAAGGCTGGCCATGTGGCACCTTATCATTGGCCCATCAAAACCCTTCAACGAATAATAACCTGCCACTTGTCATGATCTGACTGGCCCGAAAGGAATATTATGGGGAATATTTTGAGGAATATTCCCTGGAATATTTTTTTTTTTTTTCAAAACCCAGTCAAACTTCATCAAAGGTCGAAAATTTTAGTTTACTAGACTTTTCAAATCATGATAACTTCTTCATACAGTGTCGGTTTTTCAAAACGTTCACGACGCCGGAATCAGGGAGACGAGATCTATCTGGTCTCTCAGGTTTGACACACTTTTGAACACTTTTAAATTTGAGCTATCACTTATGTCCTTGATCCAAATATGATCACACCTCCCCATTAGGAATCTTTTGGACCCCAAAATACTAATTACCTAATCTGTTCAGTAGATTAGAGTACAACACCCTCATATTTCCAGCCTCCATACACTTTTCCTTGCCTGGATTAGTGCCTTTGAACCCCAATTCGAAGGTAGTCAACACTTACCCTCTTAGATGCCCTTGTCCTCCTGTCAAGAGTTGTGTCTTCCTTGAACTCATTTAGAAATTTCTGGCAAGAAATTTTTCATAAAAGGTAGTTGAACATCATGTCCTTGATCATCGATCAAAGGTGGCTCAAACAAATGTAAGTTTCCAACATAAATATATACATGACTGAAATTTGCATATGTACAAAGGAATGTATTTCTTACTTAGTTAAGAATTCAAAACACTTCTTACCAAGCCAATTCCATGGATATTTTTGTTGCTAAAAATCTTCTTCATGTGAAACATATGTTCTCACATCAATGATGGAATCTTTGGTGCCATTTGCGCTAGTCTTTTTATCCTCTTGCTTCATGTGCTTGGGATGATTAGTTGGATGCAATGTCCAAAATTTGGAAATGACATGTCCCTTCTTCTAGCAATTTGTGCAAGTATTTTTCACATTTTTAGTAAGTTTCCTTTGCCTCAACTATTTCCTGTATGCCTTCATCCTCTTCCAGCATTTTTAAACTTCATGGTTACACAGACCACAATAGGAACATCAAATCTTTCTTCCATTCAAGCATGAAAATTTGTCATGCTTATGAGAAACATAATCAACTTGACTATGGGAATAATTATACCTCAAATGTTGCTTTGCATGTCCATCTTTTTTACCTTCATGAGGAGATTAACTTGTAGAGGTTCTAGCTTTCTTTTGAAGACTAACATCAGTTTTCATGCCTTGATAGCTATCGGAACTCTCATGCTTGCCATAAGTTGCATGTGTACACACATCTTGCTGCAACATAGGCTTCAAACAATGGAAATCAACTTGAAAACAAACTTGAAATTTTTGTGGTTTAGAACTTGTAACAAAAGTTCTTTTTGAAGTTGTCTCAAATGCCTTCATGGCTGTAGATTTTCGCCATAAGATTGAGCATAGACTAGACCAGATTTCTTAGGTATTTCCTCAACCAAAATAGGATCAATCATGCCTTGTGCATGTTTGCCTAAACCCTTGCCTTCATAGACCATTTTTAACATCAACTTGGACCCTATTTTCAAATGAACCTACACATCTTTTTGAAGAGGAAATTGAAGATAATCTTGAGCAATTTACCTCTGCTTCATGCATGTGTTTGGTTAAGGCTTCTTGGGATTGATGGAGCTGCATCTCCATCTCATGAAATCTTTGAAGAATTCCTTCTTTCTCTTGATTCATAGCAACCAATTTCTCATGAATTCTAGTGATTTCCTTTCTATATTCAAACAGAATTTGCACCCTATCCCTTAGGATGTAGAAGTCTCTCTTCATCTCTTCATCTAAGAATCTTGTGAAGGAGGAGGATTTTGAAACATCCCTTGAGGAATTTTTCATCATATGAAAAGGAACAAAAGAGCTTTAATCAGCAATAAACAAATCTTTCAAAAATAATTGACAAAGCTTCTGAACAAAATGGCTGTAGAGTCAAGCTCTTCTTCAAGCAGCCTTTTGCAAAAAAACCCTCATGTGCTTCAAGGGTTTCCTTGAGGTCCTTTGGGTAAGGAAGATACTTTCAATCTTCTTCCTTCTTGTCCTTTTCTGGACTTAGCTAACAGTAGTTTTCCCTTCACCTCTAGAAAACTCAAACTTGTAAGCAACAGTCAATTTGCAAACAGTTAAAGTCTTTGCATTGTTAACACCCTTAAAGTCAAACAAGCAACCTAGTGCTCTGATACCATCTGATCTAAAAATGGGTGGATAAATTGAAATGATTATGCGCAAGCACCTCCCACTCTGTTAAACAAATAAAATATCTTGCTTATACATGACTGTGTGAAATTTTATACTTTAAACAGGTGTAATTTTTTAACTTTTTAAGTGCTTTAAGAAAATTTGTTTCTGCTTATTTTAGCATTTGAAACAACCATAAAGTGCCACAAATAAGCATCAACACATAACAACAAATTTATTATAGGAGTATACATCTCCTTGAGCCTTTGTCAACTGTTGGGATAATGATGTATAAATTATATTTTACAAGAAATTTACTCAACTTGAATGGTTATTTGGACTGTATCATTGGGATTAGAATACCATCATACCCTTCGTATGGCTGAAATATCTCTGAAGATGAACCTCGGCTCCCTTAGACTTGACTACTTCTGTCGGTGCCCTTAAGCTTCCCTAAGCTTCTCTGTGGCACTAACTCCCTCAGAATTCATTTTCTATCCCTAAAAAAATTTATATTGTCTCCAACGTATATCATGCATCCAAATTAGGTTGTTCATTTGCTCAAAATGAGCTCTAGCTCCCCAATCTAGGCCTCCATCCATTGTTGGCCCTCGGCTGCCCGAAACTTCCCTGTGGCTTATTGACATTTATAATTCTCTAAATTACTCTAAAAATCCCTTCAATGGATTCAAAATGTCAAAAATAGTCAGAATAGACTATTCATCTGCATAAATTGGCCTCCGGTTACGCCTCCAACACCTGGTGGCACCCCCTAGCTCTAGGTTCACTGAAAATTTATCTGAAGCGTATCGACCTTCAGAAGTCTTCAAAATATTATTAAAATACTTCCATTGGATTCATAAGGCTCAAAATATTCAGAATATACTACTAGTTTGCCGAGAATGGATACTAGCTGCTCTGGATAGGCCTCATTCTCCTGCTGGCACCTGGTTGCCCTTAGGACTTCTTTGCAGCATTTCAGCCTTCATAAGTCCTCTAATTGCTCTGAAAACCTTTCCATTATTTCCAGAATATATGAAACCTCCAAAATTGACTATTGGATTCCTAAGAAAGGCCTTTAGATGCCCTAGCGAGGCCTCAAACTACTTTTGGACCCTGGTGGCCCTGATGGTCCCTATAACTTCTCTAAAGCAAAAACCTACTCAAAATTATCTTTCTGGCTCTGTAACCCTCACCAATGAGTCTGGAATGTCTGATATATTCGAAATTGACTATTCACACTCTCGGAATGGTCAAATCTAGCTCAAGATAGAGAATAAATAGTTTTGTCCAGTTTCACCCTAAATCAATTCCACCAAAAATGGAGCACTCAAGTTAACTCCAATTAAAATAGGCACAACCACCATTAAAGATGTGTTGGCCAAAATTACCGCCAAGATAACCGTTAGCCATAACTGTGCGATTAGGGGTTTGACACATGTCCCAAAACCCCGCGGTCAAATTAAATGTTGGTCCTGATGTAAAAAAGGGTGGATAACTTGAAATGCTTATGCACAAGTACCTCCCACTCAGTTAAACAAATTGAGATCTAGCTTATTCATGACTGTGCGTAAATAAATACTTGAAACAGGCGTATGTTTTTTTTTAAATTGTTTAAGTGCTTTAAGAACATTTGTTTTTGTTGATATTAAGCATGTGCAAAAACCATATAATGCAAAAAATAAGCATCAACACATAACAACAAATTTAATATAGGAGTTCACCTGAATATCGTGGGCTACGTCTCCTTGAGCCTATGTCAACTGACTTGGCTCTTTGGGATTATGATGTGAAATTTTTGTTACAAGTTAACAACTCAACTCCAATGGTTATTTGGATTGTACCACTGGGTTTAGAATATCATCATACCCCTGGAATGGTTGAAATCCCTCTGAAGATGAACCTCGGCTCCCATATACTTGAATCCTTCTATTAGTGCCCTTAAGCTTCCCTAAGCTTCTCTATGGCACTAACTCCCTCAGAATTCCTTTTCTATCCCTGAAACCTTTTCTACTTTCTCCAGCATATATCAGACATCCAAATTAGGTTTTTCATTTGCTCAAAATGAGCTCTGGCTCCCTAATATAGGCCTCCATCCAGTGTTGGCACCCCCTGGCTCTTGGTTCACTGTGTAATATTCCCAAATGGGAAAAGCAGGAATATAGTGCAAAATGCTGGAACAATAATGTAAAACGTCGTATAAAATCAAGAGGAAAATATGGAGACCTTTCATACATTATAATAGTAGCAGAATATGCATAAATAATGGGCCATAAGATGTACAACAAGAAAGAACAAGCCTCCAATGGAAAAAATCTCTCAAAGAGGTGCTACTACTATATATAAAGAGCTAGAAGACTGCTACAGCACAATTTTAAAGGAACTTCTATAGAAAATTATTACATAACATATCTAAGGCTGATATGTGCCTCAAAATATAAATACAATATAGATCTGAGCACTATACAACCTCCTTTGAAGAACCCCTTAAGGGTTTTCAGAAAAACACCATGTACAAGATGGGGATCTAAGCCCTAGGGCTGAAGATCCACTGCAAAATACAGATATGGAAAGTGTGGCTGATATAATATAAGAAATAATGCAGCCTCCTCCAATAGATCTCCTAGATGAAAGGAATACCCCCTTCACCATCAAACCTTCTCTCCAAATGGTGTGCCAAACCACCCTACAATTCCTCCTACAGAAATAACGCAGATATGAAAATAAACTACCCTGTAGGAGAAAATAAATAGTTGCCCTGATGCCAAGATCTGAAAATATGCACAAGGGCCTTCCTTACTATCCTCCCAATGGAAAGGAAGCCTTCTCCACTTAAAATAAGCAATGATGTGACCCAAAGATGGTCTCCACTACTGCAACCTGCAAAACAACTCAACCCTCAACAAGATCTGCGTTGTAAATTAAAGACGAAGCTTGGCCTTAAGCCTGATAGTGGAAAATGTAGTACAAGACTCCTCTAAGAGCTTCTCAATGGAAGAGGTGGGATTCCCGATCAGGAACACCCTATGCTAAACAACACTTAATCTCAACTAAACAACAAGAGAAAGATATATGTCTAAACAGACCATATATTCAGAAATATCATATACATCAACATAATGAATAATGGCTCCCATCCTCTTCCTTATATAATATATGAGCTTCCAAACCCTAAGACCCATCCAATAATAGCACTACTTCCATGCAAAGCATCTCCATCTAAAACTACACTATCTTTCATTGATTACCACTCCTCCATGACAACGTTGTTGATTTGGTCAAATATGACCCAGTAAAAGTGTTCCAGCCCCTTTTCACACCTAAGGGTGCTCAATTAAGCTACCAAGGTCTATCATTTTTACATTGGCATTGATTTATTCATTATTAAGGATAATTATGGACCTCCATTGTCCTCTTATTCCTTTTACAAAGCATCAAAACAAAATTTAATATTCCAACTAGCTCATGGCTAATTGGGAATATTACAGTCCTCCCTTCCCAAATGTTGCTTTTCCTCAAGAAACTGACAAGGTGAGTGCTGCAACTCTCCATAATTGGTGACACCATCATGTGATAAGCTTCCCTCATAAGCTAAGTGTCTACTAATCCATCCCTCCATAAATTGCTCCTCTAAAGTTCTTATGAGATGCAAATAATTCATCCCATAAGGAGACAATAGTTCCAATGAAACAAACATGGTTTGCCCAAGGTTCTCCTTGAAACATGTAGCATAATGAACATGGAGAATCTCTCTCCCATAGGGCACATATATTCCTCCCATCCTCCCTCCAAACATTCCCATAAAAAGAATAAGTACATCATCAATGTATGGGAACAAAACTAAGTACATGCAAACAGAAATTTGTACAAATGGAGGTGGGTCATAGTCCCACATGTGGAACTAGTGCAGTAAATATCCTGACTGCATTATATAATGATATGTTAAGTGGTTTTCCCACCACTTACTTGCTACCCAAGTCTTCTCACAATGGCTGAAAGTGTGAGATATGTTTGGTGCTTTTGGAGTGCACCCACAATGATACAATATCTCCCTATGTCCTCCAAGGGAGTGGCCATGTTCAGAAATGTTTATGGCCCAAAGTTGGCCATGAATTTTATATGGAATAATGCTCCTCCTTGGATCTATGGCCTGCATACACATGGTAAAGGAATTCAAGTAATCATCAAATTAAACATTATGTACATAAACATGTTCCTTACCAAAAATTCTGCTCATACAAATGGAGTGGTCCATAGATATATCCCCTTTCATTCCAAAAGAGGAAAGAAGTGGCTATGATAACTCCTCCATTGAGTTATGTATCTCTCCCATCTCCACATGGTTCATGCATCTTTGAAAATTCTGATATAGTTCCTCTTCAAAGCCTTCCCAAGTGTAGCTCTCCATCATAGTGTCGTAGGCCTTCACGGAATAAGTATGGCTGAAAAGGTAGTCTTCATATTCCCTTTGTAGCAACTTCTCCTTGAGCTTGGAGAGTCTAGATAAGAATATCCTACCATGATAATAGATCACTTCTTCTTGGACTGAATATCCCTCTTCATGTAGCTAGTCATTAAGTATCCTGCATGTGAAAAGATCCTTGGAGTAATCCACCAACAGTTGGGATTTCCAATATGGATCAATCTTCCATAGTGACAGTGCTAATGATCTAACACAAAGAACATTTTTCATGTGGTTTCTCTTCTCCTTTAAATCTCCCATGCCAAAGGTATATGTTGGAAGGTTTTTATTCCTCCCATGCTTTTCCTCCCACAGCGCAAAATCTAAAATGAGAGTGGGTGATGATGATGTTGGGAGGATGTATCCCTCCTCCTTGAGTCTACCCAAGACTCTCGGCACTGTATCTTGGCCTTCTAATGCTCCCATCTCTCCTGGATCAATGCTTGGAGCATCATGTTGTGAGACGTATCTCACAAAATCTGGATCAGGTGGCCTCCCAAGTGGTTTTCCACAAAATAATAATGTCCCATGAACCAATCTCATAGGCATAATAGATGGGACTATTAGGTCCTTGCTTCCACTACGCAAATCAATCTCTGATTTCTTTGTGGACGTTGTATGTGAGGGATATGTGTGCATGCCTTTTCCACTCTTTCTATCCACCCATTCCATCTGCAAAGTCTCCCAATCAGTGGTGACTTTCCCCAAAGTGATCAACCATTGCACACCCAATATCACATTGGTGTCAGGTATGTCAACCACAAAGAAGTGATCAGTCAATGTATATGTTCCCATGGTGACTGATAAGGATGGAACATAATGCATGAATTTCATAGTTCTATCTCCTGGGACCAAAACAGGAAATCCCTCAAAATCATCAATGGGTATTGCCCTCCTCTGCACTAGTTGGGCATCAATAAAATTGTGGGTGTAGGTTTTAACCCTGAACAAAAATTATCTACACACAAATCTTATAACAGAAAATAAACAATAGCGAGAGCATAAAACATAAAAAAGATAAACACAGAGATTTTCCCCTAGATCCCAAATCAGGATGACCAGCTTGATATTTCATTATATTCCTTTTCGTGTTACAACACATATATATACATGTCGAAGCATACATAAACCCTAATCCATTAACCTTGGATTAGAACATAACCGTAGTTCCCTTGACCAGATCTACAAAAATACCAGGCGCCGAAAACCATCATACCCCAAAACCATGTGCAAAACCATGCACAAAACCATGGGTGCAAAAAGAATATAACACATACCCAACAGTGGGTAGCCCCACTGTCAATCAAAACAGAAACCCTCTGATCTAAGATGGAACCTCGAACCCTCAAGATCAAGTACTTAGGTACTCCTCCCAATGATGCAAGAGCCCCTCCAATTGGAGAAAATGCCCCATTCCCATCTCCTGATGGTGTTGGTTCATCTCCTACTGTGTCAGCACGGTGACCTCTTCTTAGTTCATCTTCTTCTTCCTCCTCATCATCTGAGAAGACCTCTATGTAGTGTGCCTTTCCTATTGCACATCTATGTCCGGGTGCCCAATATTCTTGGCATGTGAAGCAAAGCTTCCTCCTCCTCAAGTCTCTTCGGACATCATCATCAAGAGGTTTTTTATTTTGGCTCTCCTTTGAAAGAGGAACCTTCTCATCTTTTCCCTTTGATGGAAAAGAGAGCTTATGCTTAAATGTTGCCTTTGCTTTTGACAAGGAATCTTGAAGATCTCTAGCCCTTTCAATGGAATCTCAAAGGGTAGTTGTTGGGTATGTGTTATATTCTTTCCACGACTAGTCACGCGTGGGGGGGCGATAGCCCCCATGTATGTAACGTCGGGCACAACAGGGGGGGTGGCAGCCCCCCTTGTTTGTGGTCTAGGGCAACACCCCGGGAAAAAAAATTTGGACCTTATTTTTCAGTGGGCGGACCTGCCCATGGTTTTGTGCATGGGTTTGCACATGGTTTTGGGGCATGATGGTTTTCGGCTCTTTTTATTTTGTAGATCAAGTCAAGGGAACTATGGTTATGTTCTAATCTAGGGTTAATGGATGGGTTTTATGTATGCTTTGAGATGTATATATATGTGTTGTAACACTAAAAGGAATATAATGAAAAATCAATCTAGTCGTCCCGATTTGGGATTTAGGGGAAAATCTCTGTGTTTATCTATTTTATGCTTTATGCTCTCGCTATTGTTTATTTTATGTTTTAAGATTCGTTTGTAGATAATTTATGTTCAGGGTTAAAACCTACAGTAGTGGGCTTGGTATACTTAACCAACCCATGAAGAGGTTCATCTAACCCATCAATGAACATATAGACCCTTCTTGCTGCAGATAAATCAGGAACCATAATAGAAAGTCTTTAAAATTCAGAAATATAAGTTTCTAGATTACCTGATTTTTTAAGCTTTGCAAGCCCCATGAATGGTGCTTCAGGATCTCTTCTATCAAACCTCTCCACCAGCCTCCTTGTGAACTCTGAATATGCAGCCACATTGGCATGACCCAATGTAGACAAGCCATGGAACCACCAATCATATGCTTCTCCCACAAGGTGCAATGCTCATATCTGAATGACCTCCATTTCTAGAACTTTGTTCAACTAGAAGTAGATGTCAAGCTTCTCTACCCATGATTTGGCAGTGCATTTAGATGACCCATCAAAGTTGGGTAAGAATAATCTGCCCATAGTGTGGTGTAGATCATGATTCTGAATGAATCCACCACTGTGATTGTGATGCCTAGGTCTCCTATTTTCCTTGATTTGAGAAAATTCTTGAAAACTCAAGTGGTCCTTGAATCTCTAAGTTTGAGACTCATACTCCATAAAATAGTCTTCAAGGGATTCTTTCTCTTGAAACCCTTCATTTCCCATAGCCAAGAATGTAGGCATTGTAGAGCGTTGGGAAACTTGTTGCTGCTGCACTAGTTGATCACTCCAGTGATGAGAAATGTCAGAGCCTTCACCATGTTGAAATCCTTTAGGGGATTCCTTGTATCTATCCATCCTCATCTCATTGATTTCTCTAGCAATGTCTTGCATATCTTTGAGAAGAATCTTAATAAACTATTTCTCTTCATCTTCTCCTTCAGATAAAGGGGTTTTACCCTTGCCTTCTTTGTCATTTGTATAATCAAACTTCTGGTTTCTTCTTCTTTGATACCTCTTCTCTCTATCAGTAAGAGGATCTCCTTCTTTAGATGACATATTGGCTTTTCAAGATGCACAGATTGTGCCAAGATTATGCTCTGATACCATTGTAATATTCCCAAATGGGAAAAGTAGGAATATAGTGCAAAAAGCTGGAACAATAGTGTAAAACATCATATAAAAGCAAGAGGCCAATATGGAGACCTTTCATACATTATAACAACAACAAAATATGCATAAATAATGGGCCATAATATGTACAAAAATAAATAACAAGCCTCCAATGGACAAAATCCCTCAAAAGAGATGCTACTACTATATATAAAGAGATGGAATACTGCTAAAGTGAAATTTTAAAGGAACTGCTATAGAAAATGATTACACAACATATCTAAGGCTGATATGTGAATCAAAATATAGATCCAATATAGATCTGATCACTATACAACCTCCTTTGAAGAACCCCTGAAGGGTTTTCAGCAAAAAACCATGTACAAGATGGGGATCTAAGCCCTAGGGCTGAAGATCCATTGCAAAATACAGATATAGAAAGTGTGGCTGATCTGATATAAGAAATAATGTAGCCTCCTCCAATAGATCTCCTAGATGAAAGGAAGATCCCCTTCACCAGCAAACCTTCTCTCCAAATGGTGTGCCAAACCACCCTGCAACTCCTACATAAATAACGTAGATTTGGAAATAAACTACGCTGTAGGGGAAAATAAATAGTTGGCCTAATGCCAAGATTTGAAAATATGTGCAAGGGCCTTCCTTACTATCCTCCCAATGGAAAGGAAGCCTTCTCCACTGAAAATAAGAAATGATGTGACCCAAATATGATCTCCATTGCTGCAACCTACAAAACAACTCAACCCTCAATAGGATATGCGCTATAAATGAAAGATGAAGCTTGGCCTTAAGCCTGATAGTGGAGAATATAGTACAAGACTACTCCAAGAGCTTCTCAATGGAAGAGGTGGGATTCCTGATTAGGAACACCCAGTGCTAAACAACACTCAATCTCAACTAAACAACAAGAGAAAGATATATGTCTAAACAGACCATATATTTAGAAATATCATATACATCAACATAATGAATAATGGTTGCCATCCTCTTCCTTATATAAGATATGAGCTTCCAAACCCTAAGCCCCATCCAATAATAGGACTACTTCCATGCAAATCATCTCCATATAAAACTGCGTTGTCTTTCATTGATGACCACTCCTCCATGACAGCGTTGTTGATTTGGTCAAAGTTGACACAGTCAAAGTGTTCCAACCCCCTTTCACACCTAAGGGTGCTCAATTAAACTGCCAAGATCTATCCTTTTTACATTGGCATTGATTTATTCATTATTAAGGAGAATTATGGACCTCCATTGTCCTCTTATTCCTAAAACAAAGCAGTAAAACAAAATTTAATATTCCAACTAGCTCATGGCTAATTGGGAATATTACACACTGAAAATTTCTCTGAAGCATATCAACCTTTAGAAGTCTTCAAAAGCTTCTAAAAATCCTTCCATTGGATTCATAAGGCTCAAAATAGTCAGAATAGACTACTGGTTTGTTGAGAATGGATATTAGCTACTCTGGATAGGCCTCATTCTCTTGCTGGCACCTGGTGGCCCTGGTGGCCCTTGGAACTTTTTTGAAGCATCTCGGCCTTCATGAGTCCTTTAATGGCTCTTCAAACCTCACCATTAGTTCCAGAATTTCTGAAACCTCCAAAATTGACTATTGGATTCCTGAGAAAGGCCTCTAGTTGCCCTAGCTAGGCCTCAAACTATTACTGGCCCCTGGTGGCCCCTAGAACTTATCTGAAGAAAAAACATACTTAAAATTCATCTAATGTCTCTCCAACACTCACCAATGACTCTAGAATGTCTGAGATAGTCTAAATTGACTATTCACACTCTCAGAATGGTCGAATCTAGCTCAAGATAGAGCATAAACAGTTTTGTCCAGTTTCACCCTAAATCAGCGCCACCAAAAATGGAGCACTCAAGTTAACTCCAGTTAAAATAGGCACAACCAACATTAAAGGCACACTGGCCAAAATTACCGCTAGGATAACCGTTAGCCATAACTCCACGGTTAGGGGTTGGACACATGTCCCAAAACCCCGCGGTCAAATTAAATGTTGGAGCAATTGTTGGCAGAACCGTCGACGTTAAGGTTTTAAATGCCATGTGAACAAACACCATATCCACTGGTGGTTAGGGCTTAAGCCCTTGGCCATAGGAAATGGCCATATGGGGAGGGGTTGGCCCTCGAGGTTGGCCCCTCTGAACCCCCAAATGCATTTCCGTTAAACTTTAAATACAACACATGTCCTTAATGGTTAAGTAACAACCATAGTGGAGATGATTAAACGCGTGTGTATGCGGGCAAGAGGTCTCAAGGTCGACTCTGGTGGAGTTTGACCAATTTTTTATTACACGGTACAAGGGCCACGTGGCAGCCTCAAGGTTGGCCATGTGGCGCCTTATCACTGGCCCATCAAAACCCTTCAACGAATAATAACCTACCACTTGTCATGATCTGGCTGGCCGAAAGGAATATTCTAGGAATATTCCCTGGAATATTTTTTTTTTTGAATTTTGAAAACCAGTCACCCCTGGTCAAAGGTTGAAAATTGCAGTTTACTGGACTTTTCAAAACGTGATAACTTCTTCATATAGTGTCGGTTTTTCGAACCATTCATGACGCAGGAATCAGAAAGACGAGATATATCCGGATTCCCAGGTTCAACACACTTTCAAACACTTTTAAATTTGAGCTATCACTTAGGTCCTTGATCCAAATCTGATCACAAAGGAAGGTGGAAAAAAATTGGTTTGTATCAACGATTGCTCATACCCATAACTCCATGGGATGGCATTAGTATGGAATTTGTTTTGGGCTTGGCTAGAACTTAAAGAAGAAATGATTAAGTTTTTTTACTTGTGGATAGATTCTAAAAATGGAACACTTCATAAAAAATAATGATGCCACACACATTCCAAATTTATTTTTCAAAGAAATTGTGAGGTTGCATGGGCTACCTAAAATAATAATGTTATATTGAGATGCAAAATTTGTTGTGATGTTTTGGATGACTTTGTGGAAGAAGCTTGGAATAACCCTTGCATAAAACTATGGCTATCACCCTCAAATAGATGGGAATATTGAAATGGTTGACAAAATCATGGGGAACTTGCTAAGAAGCTTAGTAAATGAACACAAAAATCAATGGGATCAAGTTCTCCCCTAGGCTAAATTTTCCTACAATGATTTACCTAACAAAAGTATAGACATAAGCCCATTCCAAATTGTATATGGCATGCACCCTAAAGGCATCGGAGAACTTATAAAGTGTTGATGCAAAGGAATTTTCCACAACCATGTAGATGCTACATGAAAAAATTAAAGGGCCGCTACAAGAAAGAAGCTTGAGATACAAGAAGAGAGCGTACCTCAAGAAAAGAGAAGTCAATTTGAAGTGGGAGACTTCGTTCTTGCATATCTAATGAAATAAATATTTCCAAAACACGAATATAATAAGTTTAAGCTAAAGAATATTTGACCCTATAAAATATTGAAGAATTTTTCAACTATTGCTTATGAACTTGAACTACCACATGATATTGGGATTTCACTGATATTCAATGTGGAAGACTTATACCCTTACAAGGAACCTGAAGCCAGGAAGGAGGATAATTAAGAGGAATTTCAATATGAAACTAATATGCCTACAATTAAGAAGTTGTAGATGGAAAAAATCTCTGACCAAAAGGTTGTCAAAAGAACTATAAAAAAATACTAGTTTGAATACTTAGTGAAGTGGAAGGATATCCCAACTAAAGATGCAACTTGGATGAGTGTTGTAGAGATCCAGAAGCATAGTGAGATAGTTGAATAACTCATGGGTAGGAATCCATGAAACTATTTTGTTTTGTGGGACTATGATGTAGAAGAATCGAATAAAGTAATAATTTTATTTTCCATGTAGAGATTTCTTCTATATTTTTAACTATTACAATTATGATAGATATAAAAATTAGTATGTTTGTTAGGATGAAATCTCCTCATGGGACAAATCTAGATATTTTTTTAATGAGGTGGCATTAAATCTCATAAATTAGGTACACATGTAGGAATCTATGAGAGATGTTGATTACAACTCCATTTTGTCTCATGGAGATATTTTGTTAGGGTCGAGAGATAGAAATAAGAGATAGCCCCATTGTAAAAGTGGCTCAGGCTTGTGTGATGGCACCCTATATATGTAATGATTCAAAATCTGAAATATAATTGAAAGTGTGTGTGTTTCTATGTTTCATCATATGTTTAAACTTGTGTTACATTTCTGTCTGCAAGAAATGGGCGATGGTTGAATTCGGGTTACATTAACTTGTGACTAACATAACAATGTTGTGAAAGTTGTTGAGAGTTCGTAGGGTGGTAAAATTCATAGTGTTGAGGAAGCTATCTAGGGTTGATAGTTTACATATTTGACACACATTAACTCTGGTTTTTCAGTGAAAGAACTAACCCCAAACCAATTTCAAGCATCGAACTGGAGGAAGATCAAGTTTTTAGGTGTGAGGATGGAAATGATTACCCCCCCCCCCCTCCACCCGCTTCACTATGTCATGGGTACCCCCCTTTAAATTTACGAGAGCCATGGATCTTTCTCTATGAATCCTCATCATTCAATTTAATTTTGGGTCTGAACTCGACCATGCCCTCCCTCCCCCCTTGCCCCCGTCTGCTGACGTAAGGGGACATCACCTGCAGTGACAATGGACCATTGGATGTGATCACCTACGATTACACAACTGTGAATCAAATTAGGAAAATATGAGGGGAGCACCCAAGGGGTTGGTTTTGTGGGAAATTAAAGAATCCTGGGCTAACCAACAGGAGTTTAGTTGCCACAAGGAATCATAGGAAAGAGTTTCACTACATGGTTCGATTGTGTCACTATACTAGAATAGGAATTGCCTAAATAGTAGGAGTTTTGAATTGATTCATGACTAGCATTGAGCATAAACATGATAATGCAGGAGCATCTTACCTCCAATTCAAAATTTATTTTTACTATACCTAGGGGTTTTCATTTACCAAGGATTTGGCTCCCTAAGTTTTTTTTAATTATTTATTTTGAGTGCATAATCCTATGTATCATGAAAATTTGTATAAAAGTGTGGGAAGATGTAATTGGACCTCTCTTTCATATAAATATTGAAAATTATGTGAGAGTTGGAGAGAATATTGGGTGGTTATATTATTGGTAGATTCATAGCCTAAGTTGAGGGGTCTAGGTGAGTTTTTTGTGGATCTAAGAGGAAATTGAGGATCTGAAACAAAAAGTCAGTTTTCAATCATTTTGTACAAAATTTAAGTGAAATCACAAAATAATTAATGAGATACAGTGTAAGGGTGCGTGTGTGTGCACATAGAGGAGCTCGAGATGATTAGAGACCGAGAGTGTTCATAAGGTTGAGAGGGTAAAAACGTTGTATTTACATGCCAAAGGCCTTTTCTAATTATCTTATATATAATTCAAAAACACTCTATTTTGAGTGTATTTTGAGGGTGAACCTTTGTTTATTGTGAAATTCAAACATTTGTTAACATATATATATATATATATATATCTGTGTGTGAGTGTGTGTGTGTGTGTTGAGGTTGCAGGCATCAAACTCGAGAAGGATTCACACATTTGTATAAATATATCGCTTACAGGAGAGGCATAGCACAAAACTAAGAGGAAAGGCTGAAGAGTGCACAGGAGTAAAGAGGAGTCAATTGAATCCAATATGTAATCCCATATGGAATAAAGACAAGATAATATTATTCTAGACTAATTGGAAAAGACCAGGGGAGATAGACGACTGATTATTGATCGTCGAATGATCAATGATCCATTAACCAGATGAGTCGAAAGCTAGAAGAGGAGGAGAAAAATCAGAGAACATTAGTGGAAGTGTGTTGTAGATCAGAAAGGAGAGGATTTGAGCACAGGGGAAGGCCCAACACATTGTGTATTTTCTATCGATATGAAGTCTGTCACTTAACAGTGCGAGGAGATGGTAATTAACAACGTCGGGTAGGAGGTTCCATCTCGAAAAACAAAGACATGTATCCAAAGGAGGAGTGTCAATATAATAAGGTCCAAGATTTCGTGGGATTTTTGATCCCACCTAGAGGGTTATACCTCAAAGGGTTATAATTGTTTAACTTTTGTTTGTGTCAAGGCTTTGGAAAGAGCTCATGTGGCAAGTGGGGAAATGCCTGGTGGTTTGAACACCCAGAGGTTTCATATGGCATATAAATTTTCAACGTAGTGTTGGATTAGAGTGGGTGAGCCCACCAGGCCGATGCCTAACCCAAAAATGAAAGTAGAAGACCAAGGCTATGCATCAGGTTTAGTTGAACGAGCTTATGTAATAGAGTGGGTCCCTCCCGGAAGGTTCCACCCTACCTGATTTTTGCAATCACTTTTTTTATAACACCGAGACTATTGTAAGTAAGCCAAAAGGATATAATCTGAAGTGCACGAAGCATTGCATAGGATAAAATTCTATAATTTGGAGTTCCGGGCCATTTTATGCATAGGGTTATAAGGAATGGTTCCAAGACCTATTGAGACAAGAAATAAGTTGTGCGCTTAGATTTAGTTAATAATGTGGGAAAAAGTATATAAAGTAATTTCTTGGCTTTGGGGACTATTTGGAAAGGAGCTTGACTCTAACTGTTTATAAAAATGGATTTAATTCCCAAAATTGAAATTAAAGGAAACACAGAATCATAGGAGGAATTATCTGCTCGGTTTGAGCAAGTGGAACTAGAATAAAAAAATATCTTTACTCTGGGGGCTATTGAGGAGGAACTTAGATGTGAAGGAAAATTTAGAGAGCGAGATAGGACTGTGGATTAAGTGAATCCAGTTGTCGATTTAAATAAGAGAGGAAAAATATCTTGGATAAAGAGAGGATTCTCATATATAAACGACAAGGCTTTCACCAGGTGGTATCAGAGCATTCAAAGCTCTAAAAAATAATATTACAAGACAACAAACCAAAGCTCCTGAATAAGAATAAAGAATGAAGGATGCTTTATTGAATTGGAGCGGAGAATAAGAGATCTCAGACTATTATAGAAGAATTAATGAAACTTAGAGGAATGTATAAAGTGCAGGAGTTACAAATTTTAGAAAAGTAGAAGCAGGAAGAAAAAATCCAAAGTATTAATTGAGGAAATCTTGGCACAAGTATGAAATTTTTACGAGTTTTCCTTTAGGTAGAAAATGAAAGAGATGCAACAACCATAGAGCAGAATCTTTAGGAAATAGGATTTTAATAGAATCCAACATTAAGATGAATTATTGAAAGTGAATATAGCATAATTTTTCAATGGAAGAAGTGAGCAGTTGAATTTGTAGCAGACAAAACTTTTGAAGCTGGAGATCACGTGTGCTCTAGAGAAGGAGGTTCTACTACAAAGAACGGGAGACACATAAAATATGGGAAACTTCCAACAAGCAGCAATTGGGTAGAAGTTGTTTGAAAAAGAGAGAATGCAGTTCCATAGTGAGTGTGGGTATAATTTCCAAAAGAAGTTCCAAAAAGGGGACCAGGAATACCAAGAGGCTGAGCTTGGGGGGAATATTAGTGAGATATTGAGAGCAGGTGTAGGACTTGCTACAAGAGGGAGAGAAGATGTGTGTTTCATCTCACAAGAAGTGGACAAGAAATGTTCACAGGAGAAGAAGAAGGAATGACTACTGATAGTCATGTACAAAGTTCAAGGATAAGTCATAAACAATCAAATAAGAATGCCAAAGTAGTTGGCATAAGAAGGAAGAGTGATGAGGAGTTGGAGAGGGAAATGGTTGAGTTTAAAGTATAATTCAATCATTTGAAACAATTATTGCAGGGAAACCAAATATATGGCTGGATAATGAGAAAGAAGAAGGTGATATGGCCTTCATTGTAGAGGAAACTGAAGCAGAGGATATGTGCTAGGATAAAGGGAAATCTCAGAGCAGCTAAGTGTGAGGAGGAAGTTCACTACTGTGAACTAGAGCAAGGATAAATCCTTGGATAAGGAGAAAGTGAAATCAATGGAGACGCTGAGATTGAGGATAAAGAGCCTTATGTTTTTAAATTTCATGATTGGTTCATTATCGCAAGTATGGCAACTAAAGATAGAGAGGAATCATTAAGTATTGTTATAGATAAGGTAGAAAAGGAAAACTTGTCTTGTAAAGGCAATCAAGATGGAGATTACATGCAATGGGCGAATGCAGTCATGAAAGAAGACCCTGAGGTGGAGAAATTTTTATTTTTTAGATGAGATGCCTGATATGGAGACACTTCCTTTTTGTAATGAAAGTGATGAGTATGGGGAATTTTTGGAGGGAGAAGTTGTTGTAATGGAAAGGAACTCGATGAAAATTTTCATGTTTCCACTTATGCATGAAAAGGAAATGATGGGGGCACCTACGAAGGTTGTAAAGTCTCATGTTTTTAAAACTGATCATTTTTTTGTGATTGTAGGAAGATATGAATGCTAGGATAGGTAGACTTACAATTTTTTCATGGAAGGGGTAACATTTGAAGAATGCACTGGAATAATGGACACAAGATGTCAATAGAATGAGGAAGAATAGAGAATGATGTGTTGGCTCGAAGATACTTCAATTGGAGAAGTACAAGGAAATTTAGAAGAAGTTGTGCAAGACTACAAGGAAGTAATCATTACATTGAAAATTATGACAGCAAAAGAATGGGACAAAACAAGGAATAAGGCCTCGAACAAAGGAATGCATTGTTTAGAGAAAATTTGTCATATTCATAGGATGCAAATGTGAAATTGTTGGAGCAAGTAGAGAATTTAAGTTTGCAACTCAAAGATATGAAACGATGGACATATAATTTGGTCGAACAAACCCTTAAGGAGTAGAAAATGTCAATGACCATCTCAATTCAACAACAGATCAAGGAAATTGATGGAGGATTCCACAAAAGAACAATAGAGATTGGAAAAATAAGTACCAGACAGAGGACAAGCTAGACATAGAGATTGGATAATTGTGGATGCTAATGAAGAAGACATCTAGGAGGCAGAAAAGATGTAGTATATAGAGGAAGAAAGACCATGGAAAGTTGCAACTAACTGAAGAACTTTGCATCAGAAAAATCAATGGAAAACTACAACATAAATTTTGGAAACCACGAAGAAAGAAGGATACAACAGTGGGACAGTAGTAGCATGAGAGAACAATTGCCTTACTATAGGTCAAAATTTGGGATCCAGGAGGATTACATCATCTTATGAAATCACATGGTCAAGATACCATGAATCTTTTGGAACCTTGGGAGTATGATGCAGGGGCATCTTACCTCCAAGTCAAAATGTATTTTGACTAGACCTAGGGGTTTTCATTTACCAAGGGAGTTGGTTCCCTAATTTTGTCTTAATTATTTATTTTTAGTATATAAACATATGTATCATGACCATTTGTATAAAATTGTGGGAAATTGTAATTGGATCTCTCTTTCGTATAACTTTTGAAGATTATGTGAGAGTTGGAGAGATTATTGGACGGTTAGATTTAAGTAGATTCATAGCCTAATTTGAGGGGTCTAGGTGAGTCTTTTGTGGATTTAAGAGGAAATTGGGGATCATAAACCAAATTTTGGTTTTCAATCCTTTTTTACAAAAAGTAAGTGAATTCATTAAATAATTAGCGAGATAGAGTTAAAATAATTAGTGAGATATAGTGAAAAGGGTGTGTGTGTGCACGTAGAGGAGCTCAAGAGGCTTAGAGGCCGAGAGTGGCCATAAGGCTAGAGGGCCAAAATGTTGCATTTGCAGGCCAAAGGCCTTTTTTAATTATCTTTATATAATTCAAAAACACTCTATTTTGAGTGTATTTTGAGGGTGAACCTTTTTTTATTGTGAATTTCAAACATATATATATATATATATATATATATATATATATATATATATATATATATATATATATATATATATATATATATATATATATATATATATATATATTGAGGTTGCAGGAATCAAGCTTACGAAGGATTAACGCATTTGTATACATATATCACTTGCAGGAGAGGAAACACAGTAGAAGCATGGCACATAATCGAGAGGGAAGGCTGAAGTGTATGCAGGAGTGCAAAGGAGTCAATCAAATTAAATGATATGTAAACTATCATAGATATTCCACTGGACAATTCGTCACAATAGATCTAATAATATGATGCAGGAGCATCTAACCTAGGGTTGAATGTTTACTAAAGGGTTTAGTTTCTTAAGAAAAAATTTAATGATTTATTATATTTTCTTATAGTTTTAGGAGAGAATGAGAATTATTGTAAATAGGAGAAGGTTCAAGAGTATTTTGGAAAAGTTGAGATACTGGAGGGTTATTTATATCTTATCTAGATATAAGGGATTAGATGAGAGATTTTATGGATCATGAGAGATATTGTGGGAGTTATTTTAGGATCTAGAACCTACTTGGATTCAGATCCACTTGTATAAATCTAGGAGAGTCCATGAGGCATGTAAGAGTGTGAGAAAGGCCAATGAGAAGCCAATAGTTCTCTTGTAAATATTTCTAAGATTTGATATACATATGTGTGGTGTGGATTTCAGTTTTATCTTGTGTGAGTTAATTATTAACTGTAAACCCTATGTTATGTGTGTCATTTTTGGTATGAGAGTCTATCATTTGTGAAACTTGTGAGAACATTGTGTGGAGTAATTGTTCAATAACGATGTATGCGAAGACGCATGCATAGAGGCTTGCGTGGAATAGAAGATCATACAAATTTGCAACCAAGGACTATGTGGCTCAACAGAATTGTAAAATCCCCATGAGCTTTCAGATGCTTGGATTATTCATATAGCATAAAACGGGTAATTTTCATCAAGTCTGTTCGATGGGATTCTGCAGCGTGAACCATTCATCTCGCTTGTGACTATTGAGATGGAGTGAGATGATCTGACCTGAGCCCATGTGCCTCGACACTTTGTTTTTGTTAACTTTTTGGTGGTGGTGTTTTTAACTCTTGTGTTTTAATACATGGCTTTGTTGTGTGGATAAAAGTGTGGACATACCTTCGTGTGGAGTGACCTATTGAGTAGAGTTGCACCGAGGATAGTGCAAATTTGTTGCGTTATGTGGAGAAGTTGAGAAGCCTCCAGAGGTTTGTATCTATGAATATATGGTGCATTTGACATATAAATTTTACGTGGATAACTCGAGAAAAAATTGGGTTGTGAAAACAAAAGGTGTTGTGTATGTCCTGCTGCGGTGAGCTTGTCTGTTACTGTGGTGTCATTAAAGTACATTGATTACTGGACATCGTGTTCTTAATAGACCCTGGAATATGTTGTTAGTATTTATAAAAACAACTAAAAATGATTTTTAAGGAAAAGTATATGTTTTTATAACACAGCTTATGATTTCTCTTTAGTTATGGATGTAATTTTTTTTTTTTTTCAATTATGCGTTGTAAAAGTAGGTCAAGGTGCATGCTATAGGAATACGTCAATGTCATTTGAGAGTGAGTGTGGAGCATGGACCTTTGAAGCAAGATACTTGGGAATCATAAAATTTTGTGGTAACATAGAGGATGTGAAGCATTGTACTTTGGGATGAGGACAAATTATAAAGTTGAAATAATTATAAATGGGTAGTAGTGATTTTACTTTCTTTCACTCTTAAAAATAACTCATGTGAAACTTATATTTAAGAAGGAATGAGTGGTGAAAGTAAATAGTAAATGTAAAGGTGTTGTATTAAAGGTGAAAGTAAATAGTAAGTAGTAAAGGTAAAGGTGAAAGTAAATGGAAAAGGTAAATCGATGTTGCAAGGCATGGTGGTTTTTATGAAGATAGAAGATAAGTGGTTCAGGAATGAGAAAATCATATGGTTAGAATAAATGTTGAATGATAAATGGCGAGTTGTTGAATACGGTTTTGAGTGGGTGATATATGGTTTCATAAAACCATGTGTGGGTTTAAGAATTCATAGCTTTATTTATTTATAGATTGTAATGATGGTAATGTATGAAATGGTATATGCACATGGTTTATAAAAAAATCATGAATAGTATATATATACCATCAACAAATTTTCAAGGTATTTTAATTTACATATGGGTTGAAATATCTCTTTAATTAAATGAAGGGTGTATGTGATGGTGAACATGATAAAGAAGATGAAGATGACTACGGATAGTCATTTGCAAAATCCAGGAAAAAGCCACAATGATTCCATAGCAAATGGCGTAAGTGATGAAGAATTTGAGAAAGAGATCGTTGAGTTGAAGGCATAACTTGATGTGTTGATGGAGGTGTTATAGAATTAGAAACATGGATAGATAATGAAGAAGATATTCATATGGCCTATCAAGTAGTTGATTGCAAGAAGACAAAAGCACAAGTCGAAATCTTCGTTAAGGGAAGCGAAAAAACTCCAAATAACTAAGATGAATGTATGAATTTGTGAAATAAAACAAGGAACAATCCTTGGTGAGAATCATGATGATGTTGAAATGAATTTTGTTGATGTAAACATGGGTTTGATTCCCACAGATGGCACCACAAACTGTTTAGAAGATCAACATGAAGACAAAATCATTTTTCGAGACTATAAAGCCTTATTTAATTAAATTTGAAAATTGGTGTGTGGATGCAGGATATTTTGCATATGATAATTATGTTTCATACAGGGATGAAGACTAGTGTTTGAAATGATTTCTTAAAGAGGCCGTAAAATGTTGATGAAATGTGAAGAAGAAATACAATTGCTAGAAAATATGTTGAATATGGAACCTGAATCTAATCAAGTTGTAAATAAAGAAGATAAATATCCACGCAGTTAAAATGTGGAATATGAGATAAAATATAATTTTCAATTTATTATTGAAGACGATGAATTGATTTTCCAAACTAGTAACGCTAAAATTCAATCAAAAATTAAATTTGATGATGAGATTGAATAATTAAGGAAACTAATAGAAAATGCACTTAAACCAAGATATTACAAGATGAGGTCGAAGGAAAAAAACATGATACATTTGACTGCACAAGTATACATCAACAAATAAGGAGGAGAATTGAAACTAAAAGTTTGGAAGTCTAGAAGGCAGGAAAAGACAACTACAGAACATCAACAACATAATAGAGTACATGATCAAGGATAGACTAAAGTTTGGGATTCAAGAGGATTTTTATCAATTTATGAAGGCATATGGTCGGGATACCATGAATTTATTTTACTTGGGGAGTCTTATGCAGGACCATCTAACCTAGGGTTGAATTTTTACTAAAGGAGTCAGTTTCTTAAGATATGATTTAATTATTTATTTTATTTTCTTATAGTTTTAGGAGAGAATGAGAAATATTGTAAATAGGAGAATGTTCGAGAGTATTTTGGAAGAGTTGAGAGATTTGAGGGTTAGTTATATCTTATATATAAATAAGGGATTAGGTGAGAGATTTTATGGATCATGAGAGATATTGCGGGATTTAGTTTAGGATCTAGAACCTACTTTGGGTTCAAATCCACTTATATAAATCTAGGAGAGTCAATGAGGCATATAAGTGTATGAGAAAGGCCAATGAGAAGCCAATAGTTCTCTGGTAAATATTTCTAAGATTTTATATGCATATGTATGGTGTGGATTTCAGTTTTATCTTGTGTGTGAGTTAATTATTAAGTGCAGATCCTATGGTCTATGCGTCATAATATTATATTAAAAATCTAAGATTCTACACTATTACAATTTTATTAAACTTTAATATTTGTAGATTTAACTGTAATTAGTGCATGTATGCGAATATAAATTATGCAACAAAGTAGAGAGTGACAAAATAGGCTCACACACACATAAGACACAAGATATGCTCTCTAGGAGACCATTTCGAGAGAAACCCCAGCTGGAAGGTGAGGTTGCTTCGCTCTCTTTGTGTGTTTGGAAATATGGATGCAGGTACAAATAAGTAATGTCTGTAGCCCGTGGGCTGTTACAATGAAAAAATCATCAATGTGTGCTCTACCCATATCTCATTTGGCTAGCTTTTCTGAACTATGGAACAAAATTCTCTCAAAAGAATGGAATACCTCTTCTTCCTAGTGGCGCTGTTATAACACAACCGGATAGCCTACTAGTGATTAATTATGACTACATCAACTCTTAAATAGAGTAAAAAAATAAAATATTCTATATTATTTTACATTAAAAACACGTGGCTAACCCATTTTCCAGGAATAATGGGGGCTCACGCAGCATCCTCCCGAACTATAGGTGTGAAAACAGGAAAGTCAACTTTTGAGTGGCATAACCTCTGCATACAGACTCAAATTGACACAATTAGTGCACCGTTGCAAAGATATTTGTGTGTAGAATAGCATGAAAAGGTGATAAATTAGGGGGAAATTTTTTACCCCTAAAAAACTTCATTTGAAGCCTCAAAATACCCCCATAAGGTTTCAGACCCCGTTTTTCCAAACTAGGTCCCGCTAGTAGAAATGGTCCCTTGAGTTGATTCCTCCACTTTTTCCACTCCAAATGCATCGAGATGGATGAAAAACAATATAATGATGCAATTTGGATCATTAAATATTCCATACCATATGGAATAGATACGATATCGGAGTCTTCTAGACCGATCGGAAAAACTCAGGAGAGATAGACGACTGATTGTTGTTCGTCAAAGGATCAATGATCCATTAACCAAATGATTCAAAAGCTAAAGGTGGAGGAGAGGAATTAGAGAGGTGTAGCGGAATCATGTCATAAAGAAGAAAGGAGAGGATTCGAGCAAACAGGAAGTCCCAACAGTTATCATATTTTGTATTGATAGGAAGTCTGTCACTTAATAATGTCGGGTGATGGCAATTGACAGTACCATGCGGGAGGTTCCATCCAGATAAAATAAAGATGTGTAGCCAAAGGAGGAGTGTTGGAATGATAAGGTTAGAGATTTCATGGGACTATGGTTCCCACCTAGATTTTTTTGCCCCAAAGGGATTAGAATTGTTTAACTTTGGTTTGTGCCGATGCTTTGGAACAGACTCACGTGGCAAGTGGGGATTCGACCGGAGGTTTGAACACCAAAAAGTTTCATATGGCATATAAAGTTTCAACGTTGGGTTGAATCGAAGTGGGTGGAGCTCACCTGATTAATGCCTAACCCGACAATAAAAGTAGAAGCACCAAGGCTACATGTTGGGTTTTTTTGAACGGGCTCATGTGACTGAGTGGGTCCCTCCTGGAAGGTTACACCTCAACAGGTTTTTGTTATCAGTTTTTGTATAGTGTTGAGACTATTGGAAGTAAGACGGAAGGCTATAACCCAATATTCATGAAGCATTGGAGAGGAGAAAAGGATGTTATTGGGAGTTCTCCGCTTTTTTATGCACAAGGTTATAAGGCACAGTTCTAAGGCATAGCGAGAGAAGAAAGAAGTTGAGGGCCTAGATTTAGTTAATGATGTGGGCCGAAGTATATAAAGTAAGTTCTTGGCTTTGGGGGCTATTTGGAAAGGAGCTTGACTCTGATTTTTTACAAAAATGTATTTGACTCCATAAATTGGAATTAAAGGAAACTCCCATAATGATAAGAGGAATTAATCACCTGGTTTGTGCGAGCGCAACTAGAATAACAAAAGAACTTGACTCTGGGGGCTATTGAGGAGGATCTCGGTCGCGAAGGACAGTTCCGCGAGTGAGTTGGGACTATGGATGAAGTGAATTTGATTGTGGATTTAAATCAGAGAGGACAAAGATCTTGGGTAAAGCGATATTTCTCATTGATAACCGACTGGTCTTGCACTAGGTGTTATCTGAGCATTCAAAGCTCTAAAAAACAAGATTACAAGAAAAAAAACCAAAGCTCTTGAAGAAGAATAGAGAAAAAATGATGCTTAATTGAATTGGAGCAGAGTCAAAAGAGATCTGAGACTGTTATAGAAGAAGTATTGAAACATAAAGGAATGTATAAAGTGTAGGAGGTACAAATTTTAGAGAAGTAGAAGAAGGAAGAACAAATCCAGAGAATTAATTGAGGAAATCTTGGCATAAGTATGAAAATTTTATGAGTTTTACTGTAAGTATAAAACTAAAGAGAAGTAACATCCATAGAGAGAAAGCTTTTGGAAACAGGATTGTAATAGAATCCAACAATAAGATGAATTATTGAAAGTGAATATAGCATAAGTTCTCAAAGAAATAAGTGAGAAATTTAATTTACAGCAGCCAACAACTTTTGAAGCTAAAGAGGAGGTGTGCTCTAGAGAAGGAGGCTCTACTACAAAGAACCCGAGAGACAAAGAAGACGGGTGACTTACAAAAAACAACAATTAGGTAGAAGTTGTATGAAAATGAGAGAAGGTGGTTCCATAGTGATTGTGGGTCAAATTTCCAGAAAGGAGACCAATAATACCAAAAGGTTGAGCTCAGGTGGAAGCTTAGTGAGGTATTGATAATAGGTGTAGGACTTGCTACAAGAGGGAGATAAGAGGCTTTTTGAAGCTCACAAGAAGTGGACAAGAAATGTTCATAGAAGAAGAAGAAGGAATGTCTGGAATGTCTTCTGATAGTCATCTAAAAAGTTTGAGGAAAATTCATAATCAGTCAAAGAAGAATTCCAAAGTACCTGGCATAAGGAGGAAGAGTGATGAGGAGTTTGAGAGGGAAATGATTGATTTGAAAGTAAAATTAAATCATTTGAAACAATTATTGCAGGAAAACAAAATATATGGATGGATAATGAGAAATAAGAAGGTGACATTTCCTTCATTGAAGAGGAAATTGAAGTAAGGGATATGTGTCAGGATAAAGGGAAAGCTCATAGAAGCTAAGTGCGAGGAGGAAGCTCACCATTTTGAACCAAAGTAAGATGAATCCTTGGAGAAGGAGAAAGTGAAGGCGACAGAGACACTGAGATTGATGCTAAAGATCCTTGTGTTTTTAAATCTGATGATTGGTGCATAGTTGCAAGTATTTTAGGTGAATATAGAGAGAAACCATTAAGTATTTTCATAGAGAAGGAAGAAAAGGAAAAAATTTCTTGTAAAGGCAATCAAGATGGAGATTGCATGCAATTGGTGAATGAAATCATGAAAGAAGACCCTGAGGTGGAGAATTTTTTTTTTTGGATGAGATGCATGAGATGGAGACATTTACTTTTTGTAATGAAAGTAATGAGGATGGTGAAGTTTTGGAGGTAGAAGTTGTTGTAGTGGAGAGGAACCTGATGAATAGTTTCATGTTTCCACTTATGCATAAAAAGTAAATGATGGGGGCATCTACAAATTTTGTAAAGTCTCATGTTTTTAAAACTGAAAAATGTTTTGTGATTGCAGGAAGAGATGAATGCCAAGACAGAAAAATTATAATTTTGTCATAGAAGGGGTAGAATTTGAAGAATGCACTGGCATAATAAACACAAGATGTCAAGAGAATGAGGATAAAAAAATAATGATGTGTTGTCTTGAAGATACTTCAATTGGAGAAGTACAAGGAAATTTAGAAAAATTTGTGCAAGGCTACAAGGAAGTAAGCATGGAATTGAAAAATATGACAACATAAGAATGGGATAGAATAATGAAGGAGACCTTGGAAAAGGGAATGCATTGTTTAGAAAAAAAATGTCATATTCATAGGATGAAAAATGTGAAATTGTTGGGGTAGATAAATAATTTAAGTTTGTATCTCAAAGACATGAAACAACGAACATACAATTGGGTCAAAAAAACCCTTAAGGAGAAGAAAATGGAAATGATCATCTCAATTCAATAACATATCAAGGAAATTGATAGGAGGATGCCACAAAATAACAACATGGATTATAAAAGCATGTACCAGACAGAGGACAAGTTGGACATAGAGATTGGAGAATTGTGGATGCTAATGAAGAAGACATCCAAAGAAAATATGCAATAGAAAAAGGAAGACAAACCATGGAAAGGTGCAACTAACCAAATAACTTTGCATCAACAAAATCAATGGGTAGTTGCAACATAAAGTTTTGGAAACGAGGAAGAAAGAAGGAGACAACAGTGATACAACATTAACATGACAAAGCAGATGACTCACTACAAGTCAAAATTTTGGATCCAGGAGGATTACATCAACTTAATAAATTACATGGTAAAGAGACCATGAATCTTTTGGAACCTTGGGAGTATGATGCAGGAGCATCTAACCTCCAAGTCAAAATTTATTTTGACTAGACCTAGGGGTTTTCATTTACCAAGGGAGTTGGTTCCCTAAGTTTGTTTTAATTATTTGTTTTGAATGCATAAACCTATGTATCATGATCATTTGTATAAAAATGTGGGAAAATGTAATTGGATCTCTCTTTCATAGAAATCTTGACAATTATGTGAAAGTTGGAGAGAATATTGGGTGGTTATATTGTTGGTAGATTCATAGCCTAAGTTGAGGGGTCTAGGTGAGCCTTTTGTGGATCTAAGAGGAAATTGAGGATATGAAACCAAAATTTGGTTTTCAATCCTTTTGTACAAAAGGTAAGTGAATTCATAAAATAATTAGTGAGATAGAGTATAAGGGTTTGCGTGTGCACATAGAGGATCTCGAGAGGCTTAGCGGCCGAGAGTGGCCATAAGCCCGAGAGGGACAAAACATTGTATTTGTAGGCCAAAGGCATTTTATCGAGTAAAGCAAATTATTAGAGGCATCAGGGGCGTAACGCCCTCGACCTATCCTCAAAATTTAAATAGGTAAGAGGATGCGGCTACTCCATTGAGTCGTGCCATGGAATTGAGAGCTCCAAGTGGGCCATTTTTGGTAAGCAGAACTGGCGATGTGGGAATTATATGTATATAATTCAAAAACACTCTTTTTTTAGTGTATTTCGAGGGTGGACCTCTATTTATTGTGAATGTCAAACACTTTTTGATATATATATATATATATATATATATATATATATATATATATATTGAGGTTGCATGCATCAAGCTCGGGAAGGATTCACACATTTGTATACATATATCACGTAGAGGAGAGGAATAAAGCCAAGAGGGAAGGCTGAAGAGTGCACAAGAGTGCAGATGAGTTAATCGAATCCAATAAGAAATCCCAGATGGAATAGAGATGAGCTCAGAGTCTTCTAGATCGATTGGAAAATCTCAAGAGAGATAAACGATTGATCATTGATTGTCGAAGGATTAAAAATCCATTAAATAGATGAGTCAAAATATATAGGAGGAAGATCAAACTTAGAGAGGTGTTTCAGAGTTGAAAGGAGAGGAATCGATCATAGAGGAAGGCCCAACACTTAGCATATTTCGTATTGCCAGGAAGTCTGTCACTTAAAAATGACGAGAGACAGTAATTAATAGTGCGTGAAGAGAGGTTCCATCCCTAAAAACAAAGACATGTAGCCAAAGGAGGAGTGTCGAGATGATGAGGTCTAGGATTTTGTGGGACTATGGGTCCCACTCGAAGGGTTCTACCCCGATAGGGTTATAATTTTTTAACTTTGGTTTGTGTTGGTGCTTTAGAATGAGATCATGTGGCAATTGGGGACCTACTTAGAGGTTTGAACACCTGGAGGTTTCATCTGGAATATAAAGCAGTAGCACCGAGTTAGATTGGAGCCAGTGGATCCCACCCGGTTGGTGCCTAACCTAGCAATGAAAGTAAAAGCACCAAGGTTGTGCACCATGTTTTGTTGAATGGACTCATGTGATAGAGTGGGTCCTGCCTAAAAGTTTCAACCCTGATGGTTTTTATAATCACTTTGTAAGCAAGGTCAGAAACAAAAAGAATGAAGGGTTTAGGGTAAAATGGATTTTATTTTTTTTGAAAATGAACAGTAAATTTAAATTTTTTACTTACTGCGTCAAAAATACTGCAGAAAATGTAAAAATAATAATAAAATTTAATCATGATATCGTTTGAAATTCTATGCTACAGGGTTTGAATCACCAGAGGTTTGGAATTAGGATTGTTTGAATAGTTATGTTCGAAAGTATTTCACTACTCCATAGTGCTCTCGTGCTCTCTTGCTCCAAATATGTCTCGTGCAAATCTCTGGCTGAATTTTTTTTCAAAAATAGTGAAATAATGAAAAGTGTTTAGTATTTAAAGAATTTTTTTATGAAATTAGATTATCGAAAATATTTTTTCGCCCATTTTTCAATTTACCGCTTATTTTTTCACTTAAAAAAAATAAGTTGCACTTTTTTTTTGTGGATATTCGTCACCGGTGCGTCAATTAATAATACCGCACTGGTGCATCAGTTAATAACATGGCACCAGCACTACAAGGAAAAGACCCTCTGGCGGAGGTTATAAAGGAGGTTTTTAATGTTATAAAATTGGCCAAAATTGTCAAAAAAACATTTGCTACAACCTCGTTTATGGTTACGAAGGTTTTGGCAGAGCTTTTAACGAAAATTCAACACAACTAAAAAAAATGGGCAGCTGGAGGTTATTACGGATGTTTTTTTCATCGGTGTGCTACTCAGGTTTCAACGCACCAGTGCGTGTCATCTAGAAGGTGGCCCAGGGCGATCGAAGGTGCATGCACCGGGCCGTCAAGGTATAAAACCGCATCGGGCATAGTGTTGGTGATACAACGCATGGGGCCATTCTAATTGGGCTTGGGATTTGTGCGGTGCCTATAGGTCGTATCAACGCACCGGTACGTAGACTTATAGAAATGCACCAGTGCGCATTATCACACAAACGCATTGAGATTTATAATTAATATCAGTATTTGTGCAGTGCCCATAGGTCATACAAATGCATCGGTGCATAGTGCCACATAAACACACCGATGCGCAGTATCGCACAAATGCACTGATATTTTTAATTGGTTTTGGTATTTGTGCGGTGCCTATAAGTCGTAGAAATGCACCGGTGCACTTCAACATACAAATGCACCGGTGTACAGTAACTGACACACACCGGTGTTCATTTTGTATTTTTTAGAAACATCGACCTGTGACAGTGAAATTATTGTGATTTTTTAAAATTCATTATCCATCAAAAGTTGACACATCTTATAACAGTATTCATATTAATTAAATTTTTATTAATGCATTTGAATGTGATGTTTGGATTAATTTGTTATATCATATCATAATTATTGTGATTTTTTAAAATTCATTATTCATCAAAATTTGACACATATATATATATCTTATAACAATATTCATATGAATTAAATATTTATTAGTGCATTTGAATGTGATGTTTGGATTAATTTGTTATATCATATCATCAAATTTCACATCTCTTCATTATAATATTTAATCATCCATAAATTTAATCAGTGGTGTTACATTTCACAGTGACAATGGAGAACGCAATAGAATAAATTAAAACATATATATATATATATATATATATATATATATATATATATATATATATATATATATATATATATATATATATATATATATATATATATATATAAGACAGTCTTTGTTATACAAAATGGGACAGTTATTGGTATCCCTTTATCTTTCAATTGGGAAACTATGTCCATTACATTAAACAAAATGTCTCATTTCACAGGATAATATTTCAAAAAATACAACGCCTTGCTTTGATATAAAAACATAGTGATCATCATTCTTCACTTGAACTGTTGTCACTGCTAGAGCTACTTCCATGACTTGGGTTATTTTCAGGAATGTTTTTTTCATGGTGTTGGTTGTTTTCTTCTTCTTCACCTTCCATCTACAAACATAAAAATAAACTCTGTAATGAGTGTATATATATTGGTGAGAATAATGAAAATTGAAATATTAAATAATATACATCAATGTAACTAAAATAAATGATTTACCATTAAAAGCACACACAAATTGACTCATAAACTATAAAACATTCTTTTGTTCCATGTAAATCTCGCCATCTAAATAGATTTCATCCTCATGTATAGCTCCATACTTTGTTTCCTACAAGTTTTATACCCCATAAAAAATCATATATTTAATATGTTATCGAAAAATTGGATCTAATAGGCTGCTTAATCAGTCAATTTCATGTAACTATTTCAAACCTAATCTTTTGACAAAGGCTTAGCCTCCTTAGCCTGAGAGGGCTCTCTCAAAGGTTAATGATTTTGATAAAAAATATAGATGGCTAACTCTATGTGGGGTAATAAACAAATAAATGACAGATATAGGTTGAGAATCACATCAGCAAATACACATTGGGCTTATGGAGTCAAAATAGTTTTAGTAAACCAATTAATCTACTTAACATGGAAGTTGAGGCATATCAGAGTTTTAGTCAAGAGATAAACACACATGAAACTGTAAAAACACAGTTAGTTCATTTATATAGGAAGTCAGAGCATCTAAAGATGAATTCTGAGTAATATAGATAAACACCACTGCAATAGCATAATAAAGAGATGCAAATAGAATAGGAACACACTAAAACTCCTTCTGAATCCCAAGTTGGTTAAGTAGAAACTCTATGTATTAGCTGAAAACCAGTGAATTACAATAAGCACAGTCTTTTGCCAAAAATGTCCAACCCCTTACAAATTCGACCTCTTGGCCTTTAATATACCTCTTACAACATGAGATGAGCTACCTCTAGGCTACATACCTCGAATTTATAACTACTGACACCTTTCATAACCATAAGACATGGAATTTATTACAAAAAGACACCTAATCTACTTAACAGTCCTATTACAAATAGGACTCAAACTCCTTATAATTATCTATAAAAACTTTATCTAATTGAAATTACATCATTTTCCAAGTGTATCATCACATGGTCAAATTTGGATGATGGGCTTCAGCTCTTCATGACCACTTTGTTTGACCTCCACAAAAGCAGGAAACAAATACCCTGTTTTTTAGGCATAAAATCCTTTGCATTATTTGAACATTTTGACCATCAATTAAACTTTATTTCGTGGTCCTTGGATGTTGTAGATTATCTTAACATGTCTCATCACTTATCCCTAGCCTCTAGCTATCCAAAACCGTTTTCAAAACTATTCAAAAGAGTTGTAATGTACTGCGCTACGAAAACACAACAGTTTCGTAGTGTGTTTCGTAGTGCCTTTGTAACACTGCCATTTTAAGTCTTAATTCTCCAAAAACTGAATTCTTTCCACTTGCATCATTTCACTTACCCTTTAATACATCTCCCATATCATTTTCAATCCTTGATTCATTCTTCAACCCTTCAAAAACTGATCAAAATGAACAAGAAAAGCTGCTACAACAGTTTCGTAGCGCTTTTCTGCTTTTTTACACTAAATGCGCTATGAAACTGCTGAGTATGCAGATTCTTCAAAAATTTGCCAAGTGAAAACCATGTTTGCCTCCAAAACGCAAAACATAACCTTTCTTCAGTATTTACAATTCATAAAAACTGTAAACCTACTTCATTCTAGCTTTCTTGAGGCATTTCTTACAGATTTCTCCTGTTTTCTTCCTGAAAAATAGGTATTGGGACAGAGCTTATATCTCCTACTCCATGATTTAGTTTGAGAAATTGAAGGATTTTTTTGTATGCCATTATGTTTTTAATAAAAACCTCTCTTGGGTTTTTGAATCACATCTCCTGCTGTCCAGAAACTGCCTTTGAAAACAATGTGTAAAATAGGAAAACTTTGTTTTCTAAAAATAGGGCTTCAAAGAAAGCCTTGTATATCCCAACTGATAACACCTGTGAGAAAAGTGAGAGAGGTTATTGTTATTTGATATGTTTCTGAAAAAAACCTCTCTCAGTTTCTTAAAATACATTTTATGTTTCTCGAAAACCTCCTTTTAAGTTGACTGCTCAAAACTAGAAAACAGTGTTTTTGCTTCATAACTTTCAGCAGTTTCATAGCGCTTTCTGCCTTTTTTACACTAGATGCGCTACGAAAACAAGATTCTTGGCTTATTAGGGAGTTTTGGCACAAAAAATTTTGGAAATTAAATACAAATGGA
This sequence comes from Pinus albicaulis, assembly GCA_034641835.2. Classification (NCBI taxonomy): domain Eukaryota; kingdom Viridiplantae; phylum Streptophyta; class Pinopsida; order Pinales; family Pinaceae; genus Pinus; species Pinus albicaulis. Next base: position 1,316,483,604 of record CM076572.1, read on the forward strand.
AAATGACGAATGTTGGACATGAAAGAACTTTAAAGAAGGCTTTATTTGAACCTTAGGATGAGCTTTAAACTATAAAATTCTAAAACCTACCCTTGATCAAACCTAAATTGACTTCTAAACCCAATTTTGAACCATGCAATTTTGTAACCTTATCACAATGATGTGCTAAAATTTTTGGGTGATAACATTGTCTCCACTTGGGATAGTGTGCCCTTGTGGTACACTAAGAACCAGTAGTTCCAGCGCCATCCATCTTCTTGGAAATAAAAACTCTTAATTTTACCAGATATTCTTTAAACTCTTATGGCCTTCACCTCGGGCTCAAGCTTGATGATCACTACAGAAGAAACAAAACTGTACCTACTGAAAGGATGCTCAATCAACTTTGAGCTTATTCACACACTCCTACCTACCCTATCAACTACAATCTCCATTTTTAACTCAAGCAACATGAAACTTCCAATGAAGCCAGTCATTGATCTAATCTGATACTTGGATTTCTTGACTGTACTTGAACCAAAAACAAACAAGATACTGGAATGACCAAGGCAACATAAGACGCATATGATCTTCATAATGTAAATATAACTAGAAATCTAGACTGTAGAACTCTTCCATGTAGTAAGCTATAGGATCAAAGAAGACATGATCTATTTGATGCTTCTCATGACATTCTGCAGCTTTGAACAACTCATCCATGCTTTGATCAACCACATAAGACTTCAGTTGTGTGCTCTCAAATTTCTTTTCAAACTGATTTTCAAAAACAGTGTATTCTTCCTCAAACTCAAAGGAGAAAGGTAGCAGCACCCTATCTTTTTTTTCTGGCATTAAAATCATTTGAAAAGATTGATCTTGATCATGAATACTATGAAATTGAATTTTATCTTCTAAAACTTTAATATCTTTTTCATGGTTCTTAGCAACTTCATCCACAAATTGAATCTTAACTTCTGACTTGCACTCAGATGATTTCAGATTAGAAGACAAGGATAAAGAAAAATTCCCACCTACTTCTTCATTAGTGTGATCATCATTTGATGTAGGTTGATGCAAGAAATGACATGAAGAATCAACTTTTTCCTGTACCTGAGGATTGTAACAATCATCTTCCAATATTTCCTCTTGTTTTTTGAAATGATTCTCATATTCCTGATGATCAAAGGAATAACAAGTCTACTGCAAATTTTCATCAAACTCAGAGGATGTAACATGATTTTCATAAATAAGATCTTGCTGGGTTTCATTTTCATCCAAGGTAGAAGATATCCTTTCTTCTTGGTGATGAAAGGGATTATCATGAAGGGCCTCTAAAATTTCCTCATCCATGAACTCATCATCTTCATAAAAATTCTCCAAATATTCAATAAAACTCACACAGTGTTTACAGCAGTCTTTGACCAGAAATAAGGAGGGATGACACTCTTCATACATCTCATAAAATGCAACATGGAAATCAGCAAGAGAATATAATGAACCATTTGACAAGCTTTCATACCAAGACCATGCTTTTCCTTCTAAAGTGGCCATAAACATCTTCATGAGACAATCCTCAGGGAACCGAACCTTAAGCCTGTGTACATGCATATGGAATCTAACCAAATGAAGAGCAACATTGTCTTTTTTTTAATCTTTGAATATAGGAAGATCAGTTCACCATTCAACCTTTGGCATAGGATTTGGAAAACTAGGGATGTGAGACCGATTCATAGGGGCATACCTGGAATTTATTCTTGCAATGAAACTCATCTTGAAACTTCATCAAGCTACTAATCTTCAAGCAGTGAAGCCACCTTGCAATTTATTATTTGATGTGTGGAGTCGCCAGAGCAGAAATACAACCAATATGTGCCTAAGTGTCTGCTGCTCTCAAACCTTAGAACTGAAACTTTGTCTTTCTTCCCAGGGAAAATTTATACCTTCGCTCCCCAACAACGGCGCCAAAATGTTATCACTAAATTGGATCTGATAGGCTTCTTAATTAGTCAATTTCATGTAACTATTTCAAACCTAATCCTTTGACTGAGGCTTAGCCTCCTCAGCCTTAGAGGGCTCTCTAAAAGGTTAATGATTTGGATAAAAATATAGATGGCTAACTCTATGTGGGGTAATAAACAAATAAATGAAAAATATAGGTTGAGAATCACATCAGCAAGTACAGATTGGGCTTATGGAGTCAAAATAGTTTCATTAAACCAATGAATCTACTTAACATGGAAGTTGAGGCATATCAAAGTTTTAGTCAAGAGATAAACACACATGAAACTTTAAAAACACAGTCAGTTCATTTATATAGGAAGACAGAGCATCTAAATATGAATTTTGAGTAATATAGATAAACACCACTTCAATAGGATAATAAAGAGATGCAAATAAAATAGGAGCACACCAAAACTCCTTCTGAATCCCAAGTTGGTTAAGTAGAAACTCTATGTATTAGCTGAAAAACCAGTCAATTACAATAAGCACAGTCTTTTGCCAAAAATGTCCAACCCCTTACAAATTCGACCTCTTGGCCTTTAATAGACCTCTTACAACATGATATGATCTACCTCTAGGCTAAATACCTCGAATTTCTAACTACTGACACCTTTCATAACCATAAGACATGGAATTTATTACAAAAAGACAACTAATCTACTTAACAGTCCTATTACAAATAGGACTCAAACTCCTTATCATTATCTATAACAAATTTATCTAATTGAAATTACATCATTTTCCAAGTGTATCATCACATGGTCTAATTTGGATGATGGGCTTCAGCTCTTCATGACCACTTTGTTTGACCTCCACAAAAGCAGGAAACAATACCTCGTTTTTTTGGCATAAAATCCTTTGCATTCTTTGAACATTTTGACCATAAATTAAACTTTATTTCGTGGTCCTTAGATATTGGAGATTGTCTTAACATGTCTCATCACTTATCCCTAGCCTCCATCTATCCAAAACCGTTTCCAAACTTTTCAAAAGAGTTGTAATGTACTGCACTACGAAAATACAGCAATTTCATAGCGCCTTTGTAACACTGCCATTTTAAGTCTTAATTCTACAAAAACTAAATTCTTTCCACTTGCATCATTTCACTTACCCTTTAATACATCTCGCATATAATTTTCATTCCTTTATTCATTCTTCAACACTTCAAAAACTGATCAAAGTGAGAAAGAAAAGCTACTACAGCAGTTTCGTAACGTTTTTCTGCTTTTTTACATTGAATGCACTACGAAACTAATGAGTATGCAGATTCTTCAAAAATTTGCCAAGTGAAAACCATGTTTGCCTCCAAAACTCAAAACATAACCTTTCTTTGGTATTTACAATTCATACAAACTGTAAACCTACTTCATTCTAGCTTTCTTGAGGCATTTCTTACGGATTTCTCTTGTTTTCTTCCTGAAAAATAGGTCTTGGGACAGAGGCTATATCTCCTACTCCATGATGTAGTTTGAGAAACTGAAGGAGGTTTTTATAGGCTATTATGTTTTGAATAAAAACCTTTCTTGAGTTTTTGAAACACATCTCCTGCTGTCTAGAAACTACCTTTGAAAACAATGTGTAAAACAAAAAAACTTTGTTTTCTTAAAATAGGGCTTCAAATAAAGTCTTGTATCTCCCAACTGATAACACTTGTGAGAAAAGTGAGATATTATTGTTATTTGATATGTTTTTTAAAATAAACTCTCTCTGTTTTATAAAATACCTTTTTGTTTGCTCATAAACCTCCTTTGAATTTGACTGCTCAAAACTAGAAAACAGAGTTTTTGCTTCATAACTTTCAGCAGTTTTGTAGCGCTTTCTGCCTTTTTTACACTGGATGCGCTATGAAAACAGGGATTCTTGGCTTATTAGGAAGTTTTGGCACAAAAACTGTGGGAAATGAAATACAAATGGAAAATGATGAATGTTTGACATGAAAGAACTTTAAAGAAGGCTTTATTTGAACCTTAGGATGAGCTTTAAACTATAAAAATCTAAAACTTACCCTTGATCAAACCTAAATTGACTTCTAAACCCAATTTTGAACCATACAATTTTGTAACCTTGTCACAATGATGTGCTAAAATTTTTGGGTGATAACATAATATAAAATATTTTTTTTTTCTATTAATTATAGACGGAGCTAAGTAAAACAAGATAGATAGATGCTTACAAATTCCACAATTTATTTATGATATGCCAACATATACTCACAACCCATATTTAACCCAATTTCAATAAATTTGTCCGATGGTTCTTCTTTGTATGTTAGCACCTGTTTGAAGACATTCAATGGTTATTTTTGTAATACAACTTAAAAAATACAAAAATGAAATCTAGTTAAGTTGTTATAAGGAAGTAACAATTACTCACAAACTTAGATATCAACCCTTTTCTTCCTTGCCGTCCTGTTTTATGTGCTGAATGGGTTCCGTTTTCTTTTACTTTCTGCAAGAAAATACTTGAAAATTAATATTTAATGCTAAATTGTTTATTTATTGTACCTAATGATCGAAAAATTCAATGATTACATATTACATTTGAAGCACGTTGTTGTTGAGATGACTCCTCCTGCGATGCAATTTTGTCCATTTCTTTAACCATCTCCTTGTACACCATTTTGGACATTCCTACTGGCATATTTCTGATATCAGCTTGTTCATCTTTTGAGATTTTCATAATCTTCCTGAAAATGTAACATGACAATAAAATATTTAATTTTTATATTGATATATGAAAAGTAAATATAACAAAAAAGATATTTATAAATAATTCTATACAAACATTTAAAGGAATTTTACTTTTTCATTCCTTCTTTTTCGTTGTTGTATGTTTTTTCTATTAAAAGTCTGACATGTCTCATTGACCAATTCTCTGGAAACTCTTCATGTAGTTTAGATAAAATTTAGTTCTTGGAATCATTGGATTGATTTTTGTATTGTAAGTGGAAAGAACATCTATACATTCATTCCACTAGATCTCTCAAACTTTTGTAAAAGTTTTTCCCCTTTTCGTTAACCTCCAGCACCACTCCAGATGAGCTAAGGAGCAATTCATTTTCATTTTCATGTTCTATTTCTTTTCTTTTCTTAGAACAACATTCCTTTTCTTAGTTGTTGGTCCCTATAGAACATTAAACAGATGTGAATTAATAGATTGTTTGACACATGTTATCTAATAATTTTAAGTATATTATTAATGAAAATTGAAAAAAGAAACTCATATTGGATCAATAGTATTTTTTCATTCACCTAATTCATCATTTTGCAATTTTTCCATCAAGCTTTAATGTTATTCTGGTCCTAGATCAGAAATAATCTTATTGAGCTTTGTCATTTTGTGACTCTGCATGATACACAGTAAACAATACATATTATTTAAACTTACATATAGTTCAACAATAATATTTTTTATAAAGAATTTACAAAGAACTTGCATTTTTTTCTTTTCTTGATGTGTTATCAGTATTTTTGTTACTTGATCTCTTGTCAGTCATTTCTTTATCAATCTGAAACCTGTACCATATCATTCATTAATATATTTATAAATAAATTGTCAACTTTTCAAGTAAAAAAAAAACTCAAGAAACCGGTGCGCCATTCATGCTATACGCACTGACGTCGGTGCATGGGGGTATTATAAACGCACCGCAAAAACAGTACAATAGACCGTACAATGCTTTATGTCAACAAGGAGCACCAGTGCATTACATGTTAACCACCGCACTGATTAACACAAAGAAAATAATAAAAATCGTCCAGTGTTAGTTTTTGTAGCATAAATGCCCTGCGCAAACAAGGGACCACCATACAGTGCTCTTTGTCTACTAGGAGACCCAGTGCAGTCTGTTATATGTTACATGGTGAACTGATTAACACAATAAAACATTTTTTTGTGAAACAACACGTTCGCAGTGCGCCATAATGAAATAGCGCACCGGTGCCATATTTTACATATGGCGCACTGATTTAAAAAAAAAAAAAAAAATTATTTTTTTAATTTTTTATCACACAGTACTTTCACGGTGCACTGAGATAATACAGTGCACCGGTGCGCTAGGTTACGTTGGGCACACTGATGAAAAAAATCTGTTTTTTTTAATTCACGCAAGGGCCGACATGGATTGAGATCCGACTATGCAATTCATCCTGTGGGTTGGATTTCTTAGGCCTATATATAGCAATAAAAACCCTATAAATCTAAAATGAAAAGCCCTAATTATGAAATCACAGAAAGAGGGAGAAGAAAGGGCAGAAACAAAAATAATGTAGGGTTTGTTTCTAAAAATGGATTTTTTTTTTATTTTGTTTCTGAAAATGAAAAATAAATTGAAATTTTATTCTTAATACGTAAAAGAAACTGCAGAAAAAGTAAAAAACCAATAAACATTGAAATTTTTTTCTTACTGCGTAAAAAAAATGGCAGAAAAAGTAAAAAAAATAATAAACTTTAATCATGATATTGTTTGAAATTCTATGCTACAGGGTTTGAATCACCAGAGGTTTGGAATTCTGATTGTCTGAATAGTTCTGTTTGAACGTATTCCCCTGCTCCATAGTGCCTTCGTGCTCTGTTTGCTCCAAGTATGTCTCGTGCAAATCTTTGGCTGAATTTTTTTGCAAAAATAGTGAAATAATGAAAAGTGTTTAGTATTTAAAGAATTGTTTTATGAAATTAGATTTTCAAAAATATTTTGCCACCTATTTTTCAATTTACCGCTTTTTTTTCACTTAAAGAAAATAGAGTTGCATTTTTTTATTTTTGGTTATTTGTCACTGGTGCGTCACTTAATAGCACCACACTGGTGCATCCATTTATAAAACGACACCGATGCGCAGTAACGAAAACGCACTAGTCCATTTTTAAGGCACCAAAATTACTTTTAGGTGTGTGCACCAAAATTTATTGTTGATTTTTCTCAAATTCAGGGAGAAAATATCATAATTATATCGAATGGACAATTCTTCAAAATCCAACTCGTTCCATAATATCTCTCAAAGTCCATCGCGGAGTTCTCCCTATCCATCTCGAGATGTAATACTTACTTCAAATTTTATTTATATTTTCATTATCTAATTGAATTTATGTTTTTTATCCATGTCAATCATGCACAACTTAATTAAATTTATAATGTATACAAATTTGCAGGTTCATGCAGATTCAACATCAAGTTTAGATGCACAAAATATTCAAACAACTCCAAAATGTCGGAAGCTCTTATCAGGAGCAGCATACTGCAAGGCGCATTTGGTAGATGAAAATGGACAATCGCTTCACCCTGCCAATTGTAACAATATTGCATCTTCTAGCCACAATCCTGGGACAATTATGGTAATAATTATAATTTTTTGGTATATTGAGTAATGTAAGTATTTCAACGTCAAACCAATTAATCATGCAATATTGTCAATGTGGTTACTAATTGATATCATATATTTTGTACTAATCATGTTCAAATATTTATTTTTAAATTAATAGGATTCTAGTGATGATGGGCGACCTACCTACAATCTTCTGTTTAACCCCATCATAATTTCAAATCAAGAGAAGATTGAATTAAGAGAAAAAATCAAAGAGGAACGATACCAAGAATGGTTGAATCAACCACTGATTCAATTCCCACTATGTCCAGATTCACCAATTAGGAATGACTACAACAATAGTAGTTCTTCACAAGCTGGCAGTGGAGGCAATCAAATAGAGGTTGGTATGGATGATCACTTAAGGGATACGATTGCCATGGAGACAATGTTGTTAAATGCATTCCAAAATGATGATCAGCTAGGGGATGATGCTCATATCGCTGACACCTTTTTCGAAAGCCTTAAATTTGCTTCCACCACCCCTCTCTTTGGACCTGGCGGTCAATCAAAGTCTACCTAGTTGGGGACAATGATGTTACTATAAAACTTGAAAGCAAAGTTTGGCTTGTCGAATGCATGTTTCTCGGAAATTTTGAGGTAAGTTACCATAAAGTACTCCCTTATATAAATTTGAAATATAATCAGTACACTGCAATGAACATTACAAATGGTAAATTTTATGAACGTTAATAATTATATCGGCATTAATGTACATTTATTAATATATTTTCCATGATCACCAACTACAGGTTATTCAAATATAAGGTTCTTCCGAGTGATAATGTCTTACCCGGTAGATGCGAAGAGGCAACAAAGTTGTTGAAAATGTCGGGTGTTGAGTACATATCATATCATGCATGTCCAAATGATTGTATTATATATAGAGGATAATATGCAGACAAAGAGATGAGTCTGAAATGTGGGCATGACAAGTATGATAAATAAAAAAAGAAGGGTAAATCATGTACTGGTCCTCCTTTTAAGATATTGAGGCACATGCCTATAATCCCAAGGATTCAAAGGCTCTTTCGTTGCAAAGAATTAGCTATGTTGCAGGGATGGCATGCCTCACACAGAAGTGAGTTGGGAGTTATGCGAATCCCAACTGATTCAATAGCCATGAAGCATATACAGGATACATGGCCCAAAAAATTCAAGGATGAAGTATGAAGACTACGACTCAGCATAGCCATGGATGGTATCAACCCATATTCCCTCCAGAACACCAACTATTCTGTTTGGCCTGTAGTAGTGATCAAAAACAATATCCCCCCATGGTTGTCCGTGAAGAATGAACATCTTATGTTGGTTCTCATAGTCCCTGGTAGAAGACAAGTGAATAATATGGATGTCTACTTACAACCACTGGTAGATGAATTGAAGGAATTATGGGATGGAATAAATGTATACGATGTATCAAGACCCATCGCAGTAGAGAGGATTTTTACGTTGTATTACATATGTGCTTACAAGACACATGATTATCCAGGCTTAGGAGTTTGCTCTGGTAAATTACATGTTTAATTTATTGATTTGTTTATATACGTAACAATATTCTTTCACATATTAGTTATTTAATTCGTTGTAATTGTTCTGATCTTCAAGATATTATTTAACGTGCCATGCATATAAATTGTATACAATAATCTCACAGGTCTTGTAACAAAAGGGTATTTTGGATGTAAATGTTGTGGGCCTTCCCTGAAATCTAGATGGTCCAACTACCTACAAAATCCAGTGTATGATTGCTCCAGGGTATTCCTCCCAGAAGAACACCCTTACAGAAGAGCAGAATCCGCTTTCAATGGTAAACGAGAGAGAACCCAAACACCTCCAATAACGACACCAATTGAATGGCTTAGAGCATATGAGAGAGAGAAGGAGAAGGAGCTCATAGAAAAGTTCGATTCAAATGGGGAGCCTATGTTCGATGATCCAAAATTCTTCAACACTTATGTTGAGAAATTTCCCATTGGGATGAAAAGGAAATCTATATTTTATAACCTCCCATATTGGGAGCATCTTAAGATTACCCACTTATTAGATCCCATGCATATATTTAAAAATGTTTCATCTTCTTTATGGAGGCACATATCATCGAAACAAAGTGACACATTGGCTGTTAGGAAAGATCTTATTACTTCAAAAACTAAAAAGAAACATTGGCCAAGATGATTAGAAAGTACGGGATCATGGGCAGGCATTGGTCCCTCTAATTCATGGTTTTTCAAAGAAGGTGATGTCCCATGGATTTTAATAAAATATGATATTTCTTTGGCAAAGGAAGTTAGAATGGGTGTGAGGGTGCCAACTTCATACAGGTCTTCACTATGGCGCAGCTTCACCGTGGATGACCATTTGTCGGGGATGAAATCGCATGACCATTTGAATCTTCTAAGAGTATGTATAATGTCAAAAGCATGATTATACTATTTTTTATATTAATAAATTTTATCCCATGCGGGGATCATAAAACATAACTAATTTTGTATATTATTGCACGTGTTTATAACTTTGTAATGTCATTATCCTTTTTTCGTGCGTGGGTGTGTGAAACTTGAATTCCCTCAAGACCTAGGACGTGCCATATCTAAATTATTTGCATTTGTACGTTGGATCACGTCAAAGGATATTCATGTGGCTAATATTCCACGGTGGCTTCAAGAGATATTTGAGATTGTTTGTATTTTTTAGAAGGAACAACCGACGAGTTTCACGGAATTACAGGTTCATCTTCTAATCCACCTAGTAGATGAGGTTGAATTAGCTGGGGTGGTTTCTTATCGTTGGATATTCTTCTTAGAGAGGTACATGAAGAAATTGAAAGGTTATGTTCGAAAAAGGGAAAACCCCGAGGGGTCTATGGAAGAGGGGTACATATCGTATGAGTCTTTATATTATGCCAGTGAGTACATCAAGAAAATCGACAACAAAACAGGTGCAGTGATTTGGGACGATGAAAGGGATGAAGACAAAAGAGAAGGGGAGTTGCTCCAAACGAGTGGAAAAAAGCGCTTGATAAAGAGTAAACAACTTATAATTTTTCAAATTTACACAAAGTTAATATTCATGTTGAACTTGCATATAATGTATATTTTGATCTCTAAGTACTATATAATGTCTATTTGATTTTATCAGCGAATGCAGAAATTGAAGTAATTAATAAATTCGTTCTTTACAATTCTGAAGCGACACAACCGTGGGTGGCATTGTACGAACAAAAGAGGATGAAATGGGATAGTGACAGGGAAGAATTCAGACGGTTGAATGGTAGAAGTGCACCTTATCCTGATCATTTAAAAGAAAATATGCCAAAAATATGCCCCAACAATTGGGTTGTTGACCAAGTCAGAGAGAAATACGTGCAACTGGTCTTTGCCCGCCTGCTGAAGAGGATGCGCTAAACGTAGGGATTGGGTGCAACGACTCGGTAATAATATTTTTAATTTATATGTAAATTTGAAACTTATAAGAAATCTATATTTCATATTTTAACTGTTGGGTTATTATAAGACACATGACATTATGATCTTTTTAACTTTTTTATAATAGGTGCATTTGGTCCCATATATGTGGGCATATGGTCACCATTTTCGCACAAAAAATGCCGATGTTGGAAACATCACACAAGACTGTGGAGTGGAAGTCGAGTTTGATCATTCTAGTCGATCTAGCCATCATGATCAAAACCTAGTACGAGGGACGTTAGGTTATGTCGAAAAGATACAAGAGATCATTGAAGTAGATTTCTCTTCTTTCCAATGTGTTATTTTTAGGTGCAAGTGGTGGGACACCTTTGATCGGAATAATGTAAAGGAAGATCGCAATAGTAGGTTGATATGTATCAACTCTAGAAAGATGTGGGATGAATCTAAGGAGCCCTGTGTTTTCCCCAAATACTACAACCAGGTGTTTTTTTACCCAGATGAGTTGGATAGGGATTAGTGGTTCGTATTGACACATGACCCTAGATCAAAACATATTTTTGAGAACAATAGTGTTAACATGCCATGTGAGCTAGAAGATAATGAGGGTGATCATGAGAACCAAAAGTGATATGGTACATGTGTTATTTCATCAATATTTATACTTTTTAAGATGGGTTTTTCGAAACATTATAATGTGTATTTTGAATTAATTGGTAATTTGCGTTGTGTTAATGTTAAAACCAATATTTCACTTGATAATTTGCAATTATGTTGATATCAAAAACAATGGCGTACTGTATAAAGTTATTTTTTTTTGTATGTAAGATCATAATAAAATAATGATCATTCTAAAGTACATGAATTTATTTGCATTATTTTCTAAACTTTATTATGTTAAAATAATTCATATTATTCTAGATTTATTATTTTACAATTATTTAAAATTCTACAAATTTAAAAATTTTAATAAAATCATTTCACATTAATACAATTAAAATTTTACAAATATTTTACATACAATTACAATTAAAATTACAATTACAATTACAATTTTACAATTTCACATACCATTGCAATTAAAATTACAATTGCAATTTTAGAATTTTACATACAATTACAATTTTACAGTTATAATCAATTCACAGTAATACAATTAAAATTTTATAAATATTTACATAGAATTACAATTACAATTACAATTACAATTTTACAATTTCACATACAATTACAATTACAATTACAATTTTAGAATTTTACATATATCCAATTACAATTTTACAAATTTACATATATACCATTACAATTACAATTTTAGAATTTTACATACAATTAGAATTACAAATATTACAATTTTACAATATCATGATCATTTAATATTAAATTAATTAATAAACATCACGTTCATGATAACCATCGTACAAACATCATATTTGACTAAAAAACACATTCAAAATCGCTAACATCATCGTGCTCATGATCATCTATCAAAACACAATTAACAATATATATTAACATCATCACAACACAAACATCAAATATACATCCCATGTGAAAAAATTGTTATCATATACACATCTATCTGCAAGATGCACATTAAATGAACATATCTAACATGACCTAACAATATACACATCGTGATAATCACCAACATGTAAATTAAGTACAACTTCAACATGAACATAAAATACATGGACCATATATATATATATATATATATATATATATATATATATAACTGAATAATGTCAAAAATATAAAACTATAATATAAATGTCATGGATCGACTAGTGGTACATCATAAATACTAGTACTAATAGAGGCATGCTCAGTCAATGGTGCAGCCTCGACGATCGATGGTCCAGCCTGCTCATGATCATGAGTATTGCTAGATGCTACAGGCTGCTGACTTGACGTGGCTGATAGTCCAGCCTGCTCTCCATGATGACTACTTCTCAATGCTAGTGGAGGTTGCTCATTTGGTGTGACACGAGGTGAATGATCATCAAATGATGAGTCACTGCTTGCAGACTGTCGATCACGTGTTGTGTCTCGACCACACCTATAACGTAGAACAGTCCTCCTCAGCTGCGTAACTAAGGTCATAGTTCCTACGACATGCCGCATCAGGCTGTACATGTCACGCAGCATGCCTCTCCACATATGTAACAGCCTACCATCGGCTTATATCTCTCTCATATTAGCGGGCTTGATGCCCACCTCAACAATCAATGCAATGATTTGGTCGCCCAAGTCCATCATGTATCTGCTATCAAGTCGACCACGCCTAGCAAAAGGCAGTACCAATGCACAAGTAGGAGCAGGTCTCTCTCCATTGGCCTCCTGATGATCCTCGGCATCTGGCATGCCCTGATCGTCATCAGGATCCACATCTGGATCACGTGGTGGTGTCAACATGTCCTCGCCATCAAAAGACCCAATGTTTGCAAAATATATACATGTACACAAAAATAATTAGACAATTTCATTACACAATTTAATAAAAACAAGTTAAAGAACATGTTAGAATAAATTTAAATAAAAAATTTATATTACCTCTATCATCCGGCGGCTCATCATCTATGAAGAGGATGTTGGCACACCCTCGCCAATCCAAACTAGCATAAGGACAGGGGAACATAATGAAGGGATGCTCATCAACATTGACTAGCAACTCTAGTGCATCATATGATATCCTCACGGAAAACTTTGACTCGCCCCTCTTGGGCATCATCTGCCCCCACATGTGCATCTGTGCCTCAAACATCGGCCTATGAGGCTACCGAAAAAAAGTATGCCTCGTCTTTGGAAACCTTTCAAAAAATAAAAAATAAAATTATGAAGCAAAAGGGAAGTTGACCCTCCCTTGTGCATGAGCACGACATCTATTTAAGGTTGTACAAAACTGCCACAAAAAAATGGCAGACCACCTGACAAGTCGTGGCTCCTGTACTAAAGAATCAACATAATATAGAAGTGAGAAACTAATGTGTTTCCCGTCACTGGTGTTGTGTGAAATGGTCGAAATGGTAAGTGAGAGGCACCTCACCTCGTGACTACCAAATGTACCAATACATAACTGACCTCCGGAGATGTGAAAATCTAAAGGAGACAGTATATTTGCACTAATGTATCTTTGGGAGTACACTAACTGACTCCCTGCTGTATAGCCAACTAGAACCTCTGAGAACGAGGGAAAATCCACCCCTCCTCGATAGCCCTGTAATGAAATATATGTCCTCCTTAGTGGGTGTGTACCACTGGTTACGACCAGCCCGGAAATCCTGTCGGTGGGCATTCCACCTGCGGATAAGATGTCTCAAAAAACAACAATAGCCCTTTAGGGAAGTAGCCTCCTCATAGAACTTGAGAAGGCCTACCTGCCTTAGGTGCCCCTGGGTAGCTGCTATAATAGGGTTAGGGTATGCATCTCTCTCCCTCTCTCGTGCCTCCCACAAGCAAACCATGTTATACTGATCTGCCTGTTGTTGTTGTTGTTCCCTCTCTTCTCTCATTTCACATTTCTGAATGATTGACATATTAAATACAATTTTTTATCAAATGAGACATGTATTAAGAAATATACATATATAATTTCTTTTGGAAAAACAAAAAAAAATAGTCGGTGCGCCACAAAAATAGGCATGCACCGGTCCTGGTGCATCTTTTTATGGAGCGCACTGACGGCGATGCACTAGACAATATTCAACGCACTAGAGGCAGTGCTCTTGAAAGTTTTCAGCACATCATTGACTATGTACGGTGTCAGGAGTGCGGTGCGCTGACTAAACTCTATGCCTCGGGGCGTATAGTTCGGTCAGCGCACCGACCTCCTGACATCATTACATAGTCAACGGTGTGATATTTTACTAGGACGCACCGTTGACCCTGTCGAAATGGGGAATGCGGTGTGCTAACAAATATACCCGCCCCAGGGTGGATATTTAAGTCAACGCACCGCGTTGCCACTATTCCACTTGGTCAATGGTGCGGCCGGGTAACCGACAGCACCGCAATTTTCTTTAAATTTTAAAATAACACAGTGCTCCTTCGGTACCACCCCTGAACTGGTGCGTTTACCGTTAGCACTAGTTTACCAAGCCGCACCATTGACCCTGTCAAAATGCAGAATGTGGTGCGCTGACAAAAATACCCGCCATGGGGCTGCGTTGCCGCTATTCCACATGGTCAACGGTGTGGCCGGCTAAACGACCGCACTGCACTTTTTTTTAAAATTTAAAATAACACGGTGCGCCTTTCGGTACTACCCCAGAACCAGTGCAGATACAGTTAGCACCGGTTGCGGTGTGGCCTGTAATTTTACAGGCAACACCGCGAATTAGTGCGAGCCAAACGGCTCAAGCGCACCACGTGACAATTTTTTTTTCTTTTAAATGGTTAATTATAAGGTTATTTGAAATTATAATCCACTAAAAGGCTTAATTATGGAAAAACAAGAAAAATACTTATACATTTGGCTGTCAAGGAGGCATATTGGCTGTAGAATTTTCAAAAGAAAATTTTCTCACTGTTTGGCAAAATTCATGCTGACGATTGGTGGGAAATGCATAGCAGCTGTGCATGCAATGGGTGCAATGGGAGAATCGATGTCAGGGCGGCTCAAACAAGGATAAATTACACCGGTGATTGAGAGATCTGAAGCACTGAGAAAAGTGAAAAATGTGGTTTTTTGGCCGTAATTTTTTTTTATTTAACCCTATTCTGGTGCGCGAGGTTTTATAGGCACACCGGTGCGGGTTCTTAAGACCGCACCGGGCGATTTCTATTTTGGTGTGGTGTTTTATGAGGCACCAATGCAGAAGAGTTGTAAAGCACTGGTGTGCTACAGTAATAAGACGCACCGAGGTGGTGTGTACGGAACGCACGGTGTCCTGTGTGCTAATGTTTTGTGTGCACCAGTGCTTTCTCTTGTTGAACGCACTGGTGTGGTTTATGATTATAAGTGCACCGGACGAAAAACATCTGCAAAAACCTTCGCCTGCCAACCTCCTCTAGTAACCTCCACTAGAAACGGATGTCTGGGGTACTTTTATAAGGGGTTCCTCAGATACATCAGCTAGAGGGTCTTTTCCTTGTAGTGCAATGCGCAGTAACTAAAACGTACTGATGCGGTTATCTGTACATTAGCACCGATAACAATAATTCCATTTTTAAGGCACCGAAATTAATTTTAGGTGTGTACACCAAAATTTATTGTTGATTTTGCTCAAATGCAAGGAGAAAATATCATAATTATATCGAATGGAAAATTCTTCAAAATCTAGCTCATTCCATAACATTTCTTAAAGTCTATCGCAGAGTTCTCCCTATCCATATCGAGATGTAATATTTACTTCATATTTTATTTATATTTTCATTATCTAATTGAATTTATGTTTTTTATCTATGTTAATCATCTTAATAAAATTTATAATGTATACAAATTTTCAGGTTCATGTAAATTTAGACTCGAGTTCAGATGCACAAAATATTCAAACAACTCCAAAACGTCGGAAGCTCTTATCAGGAGCAGCATACCGCAAGGCGCATTTTGTAGATGAAAATGGACAGCAGCTTCACCCTGGCAATTGTAACAATATTGCATCTTCTAGCCACAATCCCGGGACAATGATGGTAATAATAATTGTTTGGTATATTAATGTAATTATTTCAACGTCAAACCAATAAATCATGCATTGTCAACGTTCTTACTCATTGATATCATAGTTTTTGTACTAATCATGTTCAAAAATATTTTTTGAAATTATTAGGATTCTAGTGATGATGAGCAACCTACCTACCATCTTCTGTTTCACCCCACGATAATGTCAAATCGAGAGAAGGATGAATTAAGAGAAAAAATCAGAGAGGAACAATACCAAGAATGGTTGAATCAACCACCGATTCAATTCCCACTATGTCCAAATTCACCAATTAGGAATGACTACAACAATAGTATTTCTTCACAAGCTGGCAATGGAGGCAATCAAATAGAGGTTGGTATGGATGATTACTTAAGGGATACGAATGCAATGGAGACAATGTTGTTAGATGCATTCCAAAATGATGATCAACTAGGGGATGATGCTCATATTGCTGACATATTTTTAGAAAGACTTAAATTTGCTTCCACCACCCCTCTCTTTGGACTTGGAAATTAGTCAAAGTCTACCTAGTTGGTGATAATGATGTTGTTTTACAACTTGAAAGGAAATTTTGGCTTGTCGAATGCATGTTTCTCAGAAATTTTGAGGTAAGTTACCATAAAGTCCTCCCTTATAAAATTTTGATAAATATAATGATACAATGAATGTTAAAAATGGTTAATTTTATGAACGTTAATAATTATATCAACATTAATGTACTTTTGATATTTTCCATGATCACTAACTACAGGTTATTCAAAGATAAGGTTCTTCCGAGTGATAATGTCTTTCCCGGTAGCTGCGAAGACGAAAAGAAATTATTGAAAATGTTGGGTGTTGAGTACATATCATATTATGCATGTTCAAATGATTGTATTCTATATAGAGGAAAATATGCAGACAAAGATATGTCTGAAATGTGGGCATGGCAGGTATGATAAATAAAAAAATAAGGGTAAATCATGTGGTCCTCTTTTTAAGATATTGAGGCACATGCCTATAATCCCAAGGATTCAAAGGCTTTTTCGTTGCAAAGCATTAGCTATGTTGCATGGATGGCATGCCTCACACAGAAGTGAGTTGGGAGTTATGTGAATCCAAACTGATTCAATAGCCATGAAACATATAGAGGATACATCACCAGAAAAATTCAAGGATGAAGTATGAAGTCTATGAGTCAACATAGCCATGGATGGCGTCAACCCATATTCCCTCCAAAACACCAACTATTCTGTTTGGCCTATAGTAGTGATCAATAACAATATCCCCCCACGGTTGTCCGTGAAGAATGAACATCTTATGTTGGCTCTCATAGTCTCTCGTAGAAGACAAGTGAAGAATATGGATGTCTACTTACAACCACTGGTAGATGGATTGAAGGAATTATGGGATGGGATAAATGTATATGATGTATCAAGACCCATCGCAGTAGAGAGGAGTTTTACGTTGTATGGCATATGTGCTTACACGACACATGATTATCCAAGATTAGAAGTTTTCTTTGGTAAATTACATGTTTATTGATTTGTTTATATATGTAACAATATTCTTTCACATATTAGTTATTTAATTCATTGTAATTGTTCTGATCTTCATGATATTATTTAATTTTCCATGCATATAAATTGTATACAATAATCTCACAGGTCTTGTAACAAAAGGGTATTTTGGATGTAAATGTTGTGGACCTTCTCTGAAAGCTAGATGGTCCAACAACCTACGAAAGCTAGTGTATAACTGCTCCAGGGTATTCCTCCCGGAAGAACACCCTTACAGAAGAGCAACATCCACTTTCAATGGTAAATGAGAGAGAACCCAAAGGCCTCCAATAATGACACTGACTGAATGGCTTAGAGAATATGAGAGAGATAAGGAGAAGGAGTTCATAGAAATGTTCGATTCAAATGGGGAGCCTATGTTCGATGATTCAGAATTCTTCGACACTTATGTTGAGAAATTTCCCATTGGGATGAAAAGATAATATATCTTTTATAACCTCCCATATTGGGAGCATCTTAAGATTACCCACTTATTAGATCCTATGCATACATTTAAAAATGTTTCATCTTCTTTATGGGGGCACATATCATCGAAACAAAGTGACACATTGGATGTTAGGAAAGATCGTATTACTTCAAAAACTAAAAAGAAACATTGTCCAAGATGATTAGAAAGTAAAGGATTAGAGGCAAGCACTGGTCCCTCTAATTCATGGTATTTCAAAGAAGGTGATGTCCCATGGGTTTTTAAAAAAGATGATCTTTCTTTGGCAAAGGAAGCTATAATGGGTGTGAGGGTGCCATCTTCATACAGGTCTTCACTACGGTGCTGCTTCATCATGGATGACCACTTGTTGGGGTTGAAATTGCATGACCATTTGAATCTTCTAAGAGTACGCATAATGTCAAAATCATTATTTTATTATTTGTTATATTAATAAATTTTATCCCATGCAGGGATCATAAAAGATAACTAATTTTGTATACTATTGCACATGTTTATAACTTTGCAGTGTCATTATCCTTTATTCATGCATGGGTGTGTGAAACATGAATTCCTCCAAGACCCAGGACGTGCCATATCTAAATTATCTGCATTTGTACGTTGGATAACATCAAAGGAGATTCAAGTGGCTAGAATTCCATGGTGGCGTCAAGAGATAGTTGAGATTGTTTGTATGTTTGAGAAGGAACTGCCAACGAGTTTCATGGACTTGCAGGTTCATCTTCTAATCGACCTAGTAGATGAGGTTGAATTATTTGGGGTGGTTTCTTGTCAATGGATGTTCTTCTTAGAGAGGTACATGAAAAAATTGGAAGGTTTTGTTTGACAAAGGGAAAAACCCGAGGGGTCTATGGTAGAGGGGTACATATCATATGAGTCTTTCTATTATGATAGTGAGTACATAAAGTAGGTCGACAACAAACCAGGTGCGATGATTTGGAATGATGAAAGGGATGAAGACAAAAGAGAAGGGGAGCTACTCCAAAAGAATGGAAAAAAGCGCTTGATGAAGAGTAAGTGACTTATAATTTTTCAAATTTACACAAAGTAAATATTCATGTTGAACTTCGATATAATGTATATTTTGATCTCTATGTACTATATAATGTCAGTTTGATTTCATCAAGGAATGCGGAAATTGAAGCAATAAATAAGTTCGTTCCTTACAATTCCGAAGCGACACAACCATGGGTCGCATTGTACGAACAAAAGAGGATGAAATGGAATAGTGATAGGAAAGAATTCAAATGATTGAATGGTAGAAGTGTGCCTGATCCCGATCATTTAAAAGAAAATATGCTAAAAATATGCCCCAACAGGTGGGTTGCTGACCAAGTCAGAGAGAAATACGGTGCAATCGGTCATTACCCGCGTGATGAAGAGGATGCGCTAAATGTAGGGATTGGGTGCACCAACTCGGTAATAATATATGTAATATATATGTACATTTGAAACTTAATAATGAACCTTTCAAATGTAATTACATATATATTTCATATTTTAACTGTTGGGTTATAATAAGACACATGACACTATGATTTTTTAACTTTTTTTATAGGTGCATTTGTTCCCATCTACGTGGACATATGGACACCATTTTCACTCAGAAAATGTCGATGATGGACACATGACACAAGACTGTGGAGTGGAAGTCGAGTTCAATCAATCTAGTCGATCTAGCCATCGTGATCAAAACCTAGTACGAGGGACGTTAGGTTATGTCAGAAAGATACAAGAGATCATTGAAGTGGATTTCTCTTCTTTCCAATGTGTTATTTTTGGGTGCAAGTGGTGGGACACCTTTGATCAGAATAATGTAAAGGAAGATCGTGATAGTAGGCTAATATGTATCAACTCTAGAAAGAGGTGGGATGAAGCTAAGGAGCCCTATGTTTTCCCCAAACACTGCAACCAGGTGTTTTTTTACCCAGATGTGTTGGATAAGGATTGGTGGTTCGTATTGAGACATGACCCTAGATCAAAACATATTTTTTAGAACAATAGTGTTATCATGCCAAGCAAGTTGGAAGATAATGAGGGTGATCATGAGAACCGAGAGTGATATGGTACATATGTTATTTCATCATTTATACTTTTTAAGATGGGTTTTTATAAAGAAGAGGAATTAATTACTTTATAACTTATAAGACTTTTTTTTTCAAAACATTATAATATGTATTTTGAATTAATTGGTAATTTGCATTGGGTTAATATTAAAATCAATATTTCACTTGATAATTTGCAATTATGTTGATCTCAAAAACAATGGCGCACCGTATAAAGTTCTTTTTTTTTGGCATGTAAGATCATAATAAAATAATGATAATTCTAAAATACATGAATTTATTTGCATTATTTTCTAAACTTTATTATGTTACAAAAATTCATATTATTCTAGATTTATTATTTTACAATTATTTATGATTTTACAAATTTACAAATTTAAAATTTTTAATAAAATCATTTCACATTAATACAATTAAAATTTTACAAATATTTTACATACAATTACAATTACAATTTCACATACAATTACAATTACAAATTTAGAATTTTACATACAATTACAATTTTACAATTACAATCATTTCACATTAATACAATTAAAATTTTACAAATATTTTACATACAATTACAATTACAATTTTACAGTTTTACATATATACTATTACAATTACACTTTTAGACTTTTACATACAATTACAATCATTTCACATTAATACAATTAAAATTTTATAAACATTTTACATACAATTACAATTAAAATTAGAATTAGAATTACAATTACAATTATAATTTTACAATTTCACGTACAATTACAATTACAATATTTACAATTATAATTTTAGAATTTTACATACAATTACAATTACAATTTTACAATTACAATCATTTCACATTAATAAAATTAAAATTTTACAAATATTTTACATACAATTACAATTTTACAATTTCACATACAATTTCAATTACAATTACAATTTTAGAATTTTATATACAATTAGAATTACAATTATATATATATATATACAATTAAAATTACAATTACAATCATTTCACAATAAATTAAATATTACAATTACAATTATAATTTTACATACAATTAAAATTAAAATTTCAATTACAATCATGACATAATATTTAATAAATATCATATTTTAATATTAAATTAAATAAACATCACGATCATGATAACCATCATACAAACATCATATTTGACTAAAAAACACATTCAAATTCGCTAACATCATATAATCATCGTGATCATGATCATCTAACAAAACACAAACATTGTATAACATCATCACAACATAAACATCAAATATACATCTCATGTCAAATAACTGCTATCACATACACATATATCTGCAAACTACACATTAAATGAACATATCTAACATGACCTAACAATATATACATCATGATGATCACCAACATGTAAATTAAGTACAATTGCAACATGAACATAAAATACATGGACTATATATATATAATGTCAAAAATATACAACTGTAATAAAAATGTCAAATATCAGCTGGTGGTACATCATCAATAGTAGTACTAATCGAGGCCTGCTCAGTCAATGGTGTAGCCCTGACAAGCTCAGATAGATGCACATCATCATGTGCCCATTGATCTGGTGGTGCCTCATGCTGATCAGGATCAACTGCGGGCTGCTCATGATGACTCGACATGGATGGTCCAACCTGCTCATGATCATGAGTATTGTTGGCTGTTGCAGGTTTTTGATCATGATGACTCGACATGGATGGTCCAGCCTGCTTATGATCATGAATGTTGGATGCTACAGGTTGAGAAGGCTGACTCGACGTGGATGGTCCAACCTGCTCATGATCATGAATATTGGTCGATGTTGTAGGCTGCTCATCTGCAGCGTGAGGTGAATGATGATCACTCCCCTGATCGTGATCATCAGATGATGCATCGTTGCTCGACTGTCGATGTACTGCGTCTCAACCACGCCTACATTGAAGGGCCCTCCTCAACAATGTCACTAAGCTGGTAACTCCTACGACATGCCGCATTAGGGTCAACATGTCACATGGCATGCCTCTCCACATCTCTACCAGCTTAGCATCGGCCTGTATCTCTCTCATAGTGGTGGGACTGACTCCCCCCTCCACAAGTAGTGCACAGAGTTGGTCACCCAACTCCATCCTAAATCTAGTGTCAGGCCTATGCCTCACACTAGTTGGTAGTTGCGCAACATGAGGATCAGGTCTGTATGCACCGGCCTGATCCTCGGCATCTGCAATCTCCTGATCATCATCAGGACCTACACCTGGATCATTTGGTGGCAGTGGCATCTCATCGCCATCAAATGACCCAATGTATGCAATATATATATATATATATATATATATATATATATATATATATATATATATATATATATATATATATATATATATATATATATATATATATATAAGTACAGGAAATACTGTATTACCCCATTATGTAGCACGATACAAACAAGTTAAAGAACATGCTAGAATAAATTTAAATAAAACAATAATATTACCTCTATCATACGGCGGCTCATCATCTGTGAAAAGGATGTTGGCACACCCTCGCCAATCCAAACTAGCATACAGACAGGGGACCAGGACGAAGGTTTGCTCATTAACACTAGCTAGCAACTCCAGTGCATCATGCAATATCCTCGCGGAAAACTCTGACTCGCCCCTCTTGGGCATCATTTGTCCCCACATCTGCATCTGTACATGTAGCATCAGCCTACGAGGATGTCGAACAAAAGTAGGACTCGTCTCTGGAAACCTCTAAAAAAATAAACAAAATAGCTCTGAAGCAAAATGGAATTTCACCCCCTCTTGTGCCTGAGCACGACATCTATCTAAATCTGTATAGAATTGCCACAAAAAAATGGCAGACCACCTCACAAGTTGTGGCGCCTGTAATAAATAATAAACATAAAATAGAAGTGGGAAACTAATGCATTTCTTGTTGCTGGTATGGTGTGAAATAGTCGAAATCAGTAGTGAGAGGCACCTCACCTCCTCTCCACCAAATGAAGCAATATGTAACTGACCATCGGAGACCTGAAAATCTGCAGGAAACAATATGTCTGCTTTAATGTATCTCTGGGAGTACACCAAGTGACTCCCTGTTTCATAGCCAATGGGAACCTTTGGGAACGAGGGAAAATCCACCCCTCTCCTCGATAAGCCAATAATGAAATAGATGTCCTCCTTAGTGGGCGTGTACCACTAGTTAGGACCAACCTGGAAAGCCTGTCAGTGGGCATTCCACCTGTGGATAAGTTGTCGCAAAAACCCACCATGGCCCTTTAGAGATGTAGCCTCCTCATACAAATTGAGGAGGCCTATCTCCCTTAGGAGTGCCTAGGTGGCTGTTGTAATAGGATGAGGGTACATATCTCTCTCCCTCTCTCGCGCCTCCCACAGGCGAACCACATTATACTGGTCTGCCTATTGTTGATGTTGTTCCTCTCTTCTCTCCTTTGATGTCATTGAATGATTAACATATTAAATACAATTTTTTTATTAAATGAGACACGTATTTAGGAATATATATATATATATATATGTAATTTTTTTTGAAAAAAAAAAAACAGTCGGTGCACCACAAAAAACAAGCATGCACTGGTAATGGTGCATCTATTTTTGTCGCGCATTGGAGGCAGTGCACCTAGAAATTTTCAACGCACCGCCCTCCTAGCATTGTTACATGGTCAACAGTGCGATGGTATAACCGACCACACCGTTGAATATGTACCAATGTCGGGAGGGTGGTGCACTAACCAAACTATGCGCCCAGGGGCGTATAGTTTAGGAAGCGCACCGCCCTCTTGACATTACTACATAGCCAATGGTGCAGTTGTTTACATGACCACACCATTGACTATGTCCATTTCGGGACAGAGGTGCCCTAACAAAAATACCTACCCCGAGGCACATATTTCAGTCAACGCATTTCATTCCCGTAATTCAACATGGTCAACAGTGCGGCCGGGTAACTGACCACACCGCAAATTTTTTAATTTTAAAAAAGCACAGTCTGTCGTTTCAGCACCGCCCCGGAACTAATGTAGATACCATTAGCACCAGTCGCGATGTGGCCTATAAATTTACAGGGTGCACCATGAACCGGTGCGAGCTGAACGACTTAAGCGCACTGTGCAGGAATTTTTTTTTTTTAAATAAGGTGAATTTTAAGTTATTTTAGAAAACTAGTCCACTAAAAGGTTTAATTATGGAAAAACAAGTAAAATTCCTGTACATTTGGCCATCGAGGAGGCATATTGGCTGTAGAATTTTCAAAACTAACCATTTTTCAAAATTCAAAAAGGAGATGGTGGGCAATGGACAACAGCAGTGCGTGCAATGGGAGCACCGATGGCAGGGCGCCTCACACAATGTTAATTTGCACCGGTGCTTGAGATCTATGGAGCACTGAAAAGTGAAAAATGAAGATTTTTGGCCATAATTTTTTTTATTTAAACTTGTTCTGGTGCACAGGTTTTCGAGGCGCACAGGGCGGTTTCTTCAAAACGCACCGGGTTGTTTCAGTTTTGGCACGGGATTTTAGGACACACCAGTGATGAATCTGTGTAGAGCACCAGTGCGCTGCAGTAATGAGATGCACCAGGCGATTTTTTACCAAGCGTACGGTGTCCCAGTGTGCTAATTTTTAGTATGCACCGGTGCTTTCTCTAGTGGAACACACCAGAGCGGTTTAGGATGAGAAACGCAAAAGAAAAAGAAAAACATCCGCAAAAACCTCCACCCGCCAACCTCCTCTAGTAACCTCCGCTACAAACGGATGTTTGGGTTATTTTTATAAGGGGTTCCTCAAAAACATCTGCTAGAGGGTATTTTCCTTGTAGTGTTTCCTTGACACGTTGTCAGGGTTTTACTGCGTAAATTATGTGTTTGTTGTTGTGTGATTCATTTTCTATTTATTTTGTATTTATTTCTTATTTAAATATTAATGGGCTCAAATACCAACAAGTGGTACCAGAGCTACTATCATTTTTTTGATTTTGAAGAGCCGAATCAGTTTTTTTTCTTGCCAATTGAAAGGAGGTAAGTAATTTTCCTGAAACCACCCCAGGAACCGTTGTGCAACGGATTAGCCAGAGCATTCCTTGAAAAATTCACCAACTGATTGATAGAGCCGCGAAAGACATTACCATTCAGAGTCTTTTTTAACCAATGAGAGACGACAACCGCTTGAAGTAACAAACACCACCACTGAGTCGTTGTTTCTCACTGCTACCATTTGTTTAGCGGCCACAAAGCTGAAAATTGGGAAGTCGATTAGGGAGCTGTTGGGATTGGCTTGAGCATGTTATGGAGTGTGAACTGTGCTACATAATGGAAGCAACAAAACAATCGATTGGAGAATTGTTTTTTGAGTTATCGAATCCCAATTCCTGTATCTTCTAAAAAAATTTGATTGGAAGAGCAGTGGATTGGAGAGCCATTCCTGGAGGAGAAATGATTGAATGTAGATGCCTTCCACCACATATATATGTCCAGGGTTTTGTAGAGTTTCAAATCAAAACCCTGTCACCAGGTAATTTTTTAGAGAAAATTGTTCAGAATTTGACTTATGTTTCGTGGGTTTTTTTGAATTTTTTTTTGGGTGAAAATCAATCTGTTGTTGAGAAGATTGAAATAGGGCTTTCAAAAAATAAGGACATTTTTTGGGGGGTTTGAGTTTCTTAAAAAAAATGTTGGGTTTGATTTTTTTTCGTAAAAGGAAGGGAAGATACTTTTTTTTCATAAAGAAACAGAATGACCCTAACTGAAAGCATAAATTTAATGGGAGAAAACCCAAGGTCAAGGTTGCTTCACTAGCGGGAAATTTATTACAAAAAAACCCTAGATGAAGGAAGGAAACCCTAGTAGGATGATTTTCTAAAAAGAATTCAAAGCCCATGTAGGAAGAAATGGCTAAAATGACAAATGCTAAGTTTGAGGTGGAGAAGTTCATTGGTAAGAACAATTTTGCATTGTGGAAACTGAAAGTAAGGGAATTGTTGGTGCAACAAGGGTTGAAAAAAGCTTTATATGGGGTTAGGAAGAAACATGTTGACATGATAGATTTTGATTGGGAGGACTTGGACGCCCAAGCTATCAATACTATTAGGTTGTGTCTTGCAGATGAATTTATCTTCAACATTGTTGAAGAAACCTCAGTGGCAGATTTGTGGGGGAAGTTAGAAACACTGTATATGACCAAATATTTAACCAACGAAATTTATTTGAAGAGGAAAATGTATAGCCTTCAGATGAAGGAGAGTACTCAAATGCAGAACACATAAATGCATTTAATACACTTATTTTATAGTTGTCATATATGGATGTTGAATTTTTGAATAAGATAAAGTTATTACCTTGTTGTGTTCCTTTCTAGAGTGTTGGGATCACTTTGTGACATCTATCAGTTTGAGCACAACCGAATCTTTAGAATTTGATTATGTTGTGGGAGCTTTGTTATCTAAATAATTATGAAGAAAGTCTAGCATTGAAACTTTCGTGCTAGAATCCATGGTAGCCAGAGGTCGATCCAAGGAAAGAAGGGACAAAGAAAGAAGTTCTTCCAGATCAAAATCAAAAGGAAAGAAGTGTAAATTCAAATGTTGGTATTGCAACAAAACATGGCATCTCAATAAAGACTGTTGGAAAATAAAGGAGTTTGTTGAAAAACCAAAGAAGGAAGCAAATCAAGTTGAGTCAGGTATAATTGATGAATTTTAATCTCTTGAGTTAGGTATGGTAGATGAAGGTATGCATATTTACAATGTTTCTCAACAATATGAAAATTGGTTGTTAGATTATGGTGCTTCTCATCACATGAGTCTAAATAGAAAATTGGTTCACTTCATATCAAGTTGTGAATGAAATTTCTATGTTTATGGGTAATAATGTATCTTGTCATAATGTTGGGATGGGAAATGTCAAAATTAAGATGTATGATGATACAATTATAACATCTAATGATGTTAGACATGTACCTGAGTTTAGAAAGGATTTGATTTCCTTGGGAGTATTGCACTCGGAAGGTTATAATTTTATAGGTAAAAATGGAGTTTTGGAAGTTTCGAAGGGTGCTCTAGATGTTATGAAGGGAGAGAAGATTGGAAATATTTACAAACTCAAAGGAAGTACTCAGGTCAGTGAGGTAGCGACTGTATCTGAAAAGGAAAAAGAAGATACTCGCCTATGGCATCAACGGCTGGGTCACATGAGTTAGGAGGGCCTTCAAGTACTGATGAATCACAAATTACTTCCTAATTTGAAATCATTTAGTTTGGATTTTTTAAAACATTGTGTATATGGAAAACAATGTAAACAAAAATTTAAAACCAGAAGTCATAGTAAAGGAATTTTGGACTATATTCATTCTGATCTTTAGGGACATACTCTATAGTATCTTATGGAGGTGCATCTTACTTTGTAACATTTATTGATGATTACTCCAGGAAAGTGTGGGTCTATATGTTAAAAACAAAATTTGATGTATTTAATGTTTTTAAAAAATTTAAAGTTATGGTGGAAAAGAAAACAGGAAAATCAATTAAATGTTTAAGAACTGACAATGGCAGTGAATTTAATTCCTTAGAATATGAAAATTATTGCAAGGATGGAGGGATTGTTAGACATAAAAATGATGTCTATACTCCTCAAGAAAATGGCGTTGTAGAACATATGAATCACTCTCATGGAAAGAGACAGAAACATGATCATCAATGCTAACTTGCAGAAAGAGTTGTGGGAAGAAGTAGTATCTACTCCATCAGTTGCCATTAATTGTAAAATTCCTGAAGAAGTTTGGTTGTGTCAATCTTGTGATTATTCAAATGTAATAATTTTTGGTTGTGATACCTATGCTCTTATTCCAAATAATCAATGCTCAAATTTAGACCCAAACGCAAAATTTTATGTCTTTGTTGGGTATGACTATGTAGTGAAAGGATACAGGTTGTGGGATCCTTCTTCACATAAGATATTCATTAGTAGAGATGTAACATTTGATGAATCTTCTCTTCTAAGATTTGATGTTGGAAAAGTTGAATAGGAACAGGTATAGCCAAATCAGCAAATTCAGTTGGAGACACAATCTTTTTCGGAAAGTCAGAAGGAAGAAGAAACTTTTGAAGAAAAAGGTGAATATGCAAAGGAAACTATAGAAGTTCAGGAACCAATTCAACAACCAGTCACTCTAAGAAGGTCTACAAGGGAAATAAAACCACCCAAAAGGTATGAATATTTTGGTTCATCTATTGCATTGACTACTGAATATGGGGAACCTTCTTGTTATTAGGAAGCAATGGACAATGCTGATAATGAAAAATGGAAGAAGGCTATGGATGAGGAAATGGATTCCTTAGCCAAGAACAAGACTTGGGATATTGTAGAACTTCCTAAAGGGAGAAGTGTTTCTGAATGCAAATGGGTCTTAAAATTGAAGCGAAATGTTAAAGGAAGTTGTAACAGCCCTGGTGAAAATTCTATGTAATAAAGTTAATAAAGGAAAAATAATAACCACGGTTATGGGACACTTATTCCAAGATAAATGTTGGGAAAAACATCCTAGTGTGGGTGTTGATTGGGTTTATTATGGCTAAGGAAATTTTCAAAGGCAATGGCAGAGACATTTGGAAAAGCAAAATGGAATTTTTGGAAAATTATTTATGAAAATAATGAAAATTAGGAGAAACGGAAGGAAAAAGGTCACAGGTTGCATGTGAGGATGAAAATGAAGGAAAATGATGGAATTGAATAAAATAAAGGCACAACTGATAAAAAGGCTTATGAGGATCAGTTCATGGCTTTTTTTCAATTCAATTTTGGAGCTCTCTCCCTATTCTCTCTCTCACACTCTTAGAATCAAAGATCAAGCAAGGAAGAGCAGGATCAAGCAGCTAGAACGACTTTACTTGTAGGTATCGATTTGCATGTGTGATTTCCTTGCTATATTTGGCATGAATGGTTATTCATGTGTGTTCTTGGTTCTCATGCTATCATTGGCATGGGTTTTTCTAGGTGTGGCAGTGTTCTTCAACCTTGCCTTTCCATTTCAGGATAGCCATGATGTCAAATGGAATTAAAGCTAAGTGGGGTGGTCTCAGGATTATTCACAAGGCCTAGGAGTCCCTGGATGGGATCATACACTGTAAAGCCTGGATGTGAACACTTTGATTTAGCCTAGGAATCCCTTAACTGGTGATGGAAGGATACATGGTAAATCTCAGTGGCGGTACCCTTGATTGGAACTAGGAATATTAGGTTGGGATACACGGTAAAGCTGAGAGGGTGGAGATCTTGTATGCCTAGGAATCCCTTGACCGGTAATGGCGGGATCCACTGTAAATCTGAGAGGTTGAGACAGAAAAATTCCTCACAATTTAGGTGAAGATATCTGGTGGTATTCATGCTTGTTTATGGCCTAGTGATCCGATGAGGATTGCGGTAAATCTTGGTTCTATTAATGAGGGTGAGGTGGTTTAGCCTTGGTAAGCACTAGTTGGTTCTTTTGGTTTTAAATCCCACATTCATGCTTGGAATATGGCACTGGTGTGATTGAATGAAGAGATATTTGGATCAACCAATCTATGGTCAGGTGGAACGTGGTAGTCTCATACCAAGTTAGCTTTTGCATTCATCAATAAGAGTTTATCCTCCTTGGCATTTTATGTGAAAATGTACTAGTTTATATGTGGATTCTATGGTTGTTGTATCCTTATTATTTATGTTGGTTATATGTTGGTTATGAGCTTCTTTTATGACAGTGATGATGTATGGCTCTCATTATGTTTTGATCTGTAAATGAATGAATAATGAATATATAACCTAAAAGATGGTAATTCAACTAATGATACAAGGCATCAATTCTTCTTAGTGATTCTCAGATAAGTATGAGACCCATATGCTCAGATCTATTGTTTAAGCCTGTTGTATGCATATTTGTGACATGTTTGACGAAATTCATATCATGGATAATAAGGGTCCAGTCAAGTCCTTGTTCAAGTAATTGCATTTGTATCATTATTCCACTATTATCTTTCATTCCTGGAAGTGTCATGGAGTTATGGGCAGTGACCTGGGTCCTAGCCCTGAAATTTATCCTTAAATCCCATAGTCACTGGCACAACACTGGCAGGAAAAAGTTGCAATTTAGCTCATGCAAGATCATGGGAGCGACTGGGGCTCTTAGTCGCTTGGAGGGCTTGGCAAGGGAGCGACTAGGGGATTAATGCAACAAAACGTTAGTTTTCCTCAGGGGTTACACCTGGAAGGTTTGAATGGCTCCTGGGGGTTCTGTTACTGGTGTAGAAGGTTTGTGTTGTTGTGTTTCTCTGGTTCCACTTCCTTAACTGACACATAGGGAGTTGAATCATATCATAGTAACTCTTCGTCACATGTTTACCCCAGTTGGCTGATTACTTACATAGATGTGGGAGGAGGGTGTTACAGAAGTATTGAAAGATATAAGACGAGGTTGGTAGCAAAAGGGTATTCTC
Organism: Pinus albicaulis; assembly: GCA_034641835.2. Classification (NCBI taxonomy): domain Eukaryota; kingdom Viridiplantae; phylum Streptophyta; class Pinopsida; order Pinales; family Pinaceae; genus Pinus; species Pinus albicaulis. The sequence goes on from CM076572.1 coordinate 1,316,514,559, forward strand.
AAGTAGAAGGTATATAATTTCATGACATCTTGTCACCAGTCATAAAACTTGTTTCTATTTGCACTGTGTTAGCACTAACTGCATTACTTGATATTGAGTTAGAACAGTGAGATGTTAAAACAACTTTTCTTCATAAAGATTTGGATAAGGAGAGTTATATGGAACAACCAGAAGTTTTTGTACAAGGTCGCAACATAAGATTAGTTTTTAAGCTTAGGAAATCATTGTATGGACCGAGGTAGTCACCCGGGGAGTAGTACAAGAATTTTGACTCCTTCATGGTGAGCGAGAACTTCACTAGAAGTGATTATGATCATTTTGTGTACTTTAAGAGTTTCAATGGAATATTCATTATCTTGGTATTGTATGTTGATGATATGCTTATTGCAAGCAAAAGCGTGGAAGAGATCAAGAGGTTAAAGGTTCAACTTTCTAGGACGTTTGATATGAAGGATTTTGGAGCTACAAAACATATCTTGGGCATGGAGATACACAGAGACAGGAAAAATGGAAAGCTTTAGTTATCACAACAGAAGTATGTGGAGAAAGTACTTGCAAATTTCGGTATGGACAATGTGAAATATATTATTGTTCCTTTAGCTTCCAATTTTAAACTTTCTTCGGGTTTGAGTCCTAGAACTAATGAATAAAATAAACGTATGTCTTGTGTACCATATGCTAATGTGCTAGGAAATTTAATGTATGTGATGGTATTTACAAGATCTGACATTCACATGTAGTTGGAGCTGTCAACATGTTCATGGAAAATCCAGGAGAAGAACATTAATGAGTAATGAAATGGGTGCTTTGATATTTGAGAGGCACAAGTGACTATTGTATCATCTTTAATGATTGTGGAGATTTAGTCTACGGATATGTGGATGCTTGATCGGAATCTGGATTAGAGGCAAAACATTAGCTCAAAATTCAAAGTGCTCTGAATTGCACCAAACTTGAATGACAACGGCCAACCCGTCTCCAGGAAGCCAACGTAACTCATTTCGTCGAAAACCGAATTCAAATGAAGAATTTATAGTCTGTTGATCGCCATTCAGAACATGCAAATTTTTAAAAAAAATGCAGAACAGGTACAGGCTGATGACATGGCAGCCCAGTCAGCATGCAGAGAACCTTCTTCAGTTTTTTCCCAATGGGACTGTGACAAGTGTCACAATTGGATTCTCCAATTTAGTTTGTGAAGGTGAAATTTGCCCAATGTCCTCCAAGTTTAAATTTGGGTTCTTGAATATTTTGTGTGTCACAATTATTTTTATTATTATTAAAGTTGGATTAACATATATATATATATATATATATATATATATATATATATATATATAGATATATAGATATATATATGCTTTAATTATCATATATTATATTATATTATATATATAATAATATTCATTTTTAATTCCAAACTTTAATTATTATAATTCTGCATATGAAATTAACCCAAGTCCGAAAACTATGGTTCAAACTATAATCCGCATTTTCCAAAGATATGCATATGTTTAAACCTTGGGTTGTATGGTGCATTGGATTTTAACCAAAGTTTGCATTATTTCAATGTTCTAAAGTTTTGGGGTGGTTTTAAATGTGGCATATATCAAACCTTGGGTTATGCGTATTAAATACATTAGAAAACTTCAAAGGTTTTCGGAGCGTATTATGTTGAGAATGCAACAAGATGACAGAGCTTAGTGGAAAGGAGTCGCCTTCACTAAGTGGGCCCGCAGGCTATTTTTGGCACAAAGTCCATTTTTAGACTATGTCTATTTTTAGACATGTGGATCATGATTCTATGAGTTGCAGGATGCTATTTGTGGAGGGTTGGTCAAGTTGGAAAAATAGATGGACTTCTATTTTTAGACATATTGGGCGGAATCTATTTTTAGATTGCCGGTCTAAAAATAGGGATGTCAAATATTATTAGCTCTTAATAATATTTAGACTCTAAACATTATCTTATTCTCTTGGAGCACTTCAGTTTGATGCCTAGAAGTGGCACATGCAGCTGACAGAAGGAATTACACAATTCCTAGGGTTTAGTGGAGCTATTGCATGGAGGAATTCAGTTAGAAATCATGTGACAGAGATTGGTGGAGTTGATTAAGGAGTTAATGGAGTTGTGTTCAGTTTAACTAATCTAAACATAGTTGAGCTATTTGTATTCAGTTAAACTAATTGATACAATTAGTGAGAGTGGTGTGAATTAATTATTAATTAATTCACTAATTAAATACTCATTAATCAACTAAATAATACATCAGTTAACTTCAGTGCATGGACAGTTTCAGTGGAGACCAGTGCAGGAATAGGTGAAAGAGCAGGTTAACTATCAATTGTGACTATACTGTTGCTATTTGCAACACACAGATAGGTGGAGTAACCCATGAGGATTGCGCAGTTCAAGCCAGGTGGTTTATCTATTTAATGAAGCCATCCCATAGCATTGAAACACGCAATAGAGGTTGGCTATCAAGTGGAAAAAGGTTGGAGCATGAGTTTTGCTAGATCTAGCTTGATAGTGTGTAGCACGTGAGGTAGTGCTGAGAGCTTGCAAAGAGCTTTGTACTATGATTGTTACATGATCTCCATGATGTAGAAATTTGTTGAATAATGAAGATTTATCCACCGAGATTATCCTGATCACATACTAATTTGAATTCATATGCAACACATAACCTCTTCTACAATCAATCATCAATTTGCGGAAATAGAAACAGTCGCATGTGCACATAAACACAATATGTAATGGGGAAAGCTTATAGCTGAAAACCCCAGCTATTTGTATATTATAATAGAAGAGAAACATGTAACAATCTCAGTACAATACTCCTCACAAGTACTCAGTACTGTCTCTAAAAGTTACACACAAACTAGCTCAGTTTTGAACAAGTCATAGGTTCAAAACTCATCCACTAATTGCCTGCCTCTATTGCGCAATCAAGGCTGGTCTAATGAGAGATCCAAGTTCGAATCTCACTGGCTCCAACTACGCAATCATCATTGGCAATCTCCTCCAATGCTTGTGCAAATCTCATGCACAACTGTTGTCGCAACTAATAGCAAACTCACCCTTTCATCTCCCTCTTCCACTGGTCTCCACTGAACTGTCCATGCACTGTAGTGAACTGATGTGTTCTTGAGTTGAATAATGAGTTAATAATTAGTGAATTAAATAATATTTAATTCGCTCCACTCATTACTAGTTGATTAGCTAGTTAAAATAATCACAACTAGTTCAATTAAGTTAAACCGAACACAACTCCACCAACTGTCTCATCAACTCCACCAAACTTCTGCCACTGAAGTCCTAACTGAAGTCAACCATGCATGAGCTCACCAAACCCCAAGGAATAGTGTAATTCCTTCTGTCAGATGCATGGGCCACATCCGTAGCTCCAACTGAAGTGTTGTAAGAGAATAAACTGAAGTTTAGAGTCCAAATATTATTAAGGGATAATAATATTTGACTGACCTATTTTTAGACAGGCAGTCTAAAAATAGACTTCGACCTGTATGTCTAAAAATAGAGGTCCATCTATTTTTACCAACTCGACCTGTTGTACATATTCCCTTCTCCATTTAAATTTTGACCACCAGCTCCTCTAAAATCCATTTCCAATGTTTTCATGGTCAAAACCCCCCCCCCCATATCATGCTCGTCGCCACCTTCTCCGCCTCAAAATATATTGCTCAAATGATTAAAAAACCGCAATTTAAATATGTTTAGCCGAAAGCCCCCCAAGTCCTTAGCCCGCTTGCTGTTGTCGTCACATGACTGGAGGCCGGAGACCGCAAGCCAAAAAGAAAAGGGGCCTATCGTTCGAATGATCGGGCGCAATGGTGGCCGTCAGATTTAATTAAATCAACGGCGCGGCAATCGTCAAGTAGGAGGGCCCCATGCACGCCTAAAACCAGCAGTATACCCCCGCACCACTCTCATCGGCAAGGCGGTATTTACTGCGGGGGCAGCGATGCCACAAATCTTCTACCGCGTGTCCTCAGTACGGGCGGAAAACCACTCCTCCCCCGCGCGTTAAAGGTCGTCCCATCGCCGGGCAGCGGAATTCGTTGGAGCCGTTGGATCCACCAAGCCTGATCTGATGATGGATATTCTCCGGACCTGCTCACCTGTTATTTCGTCTCCGCCGTATTATATGGCCCGCCACCGTGTCATTTTCACCCACTTCCACCCATTAATTCCTCTGTCACGTCGTCTCCCCACTTGTCACTCATGCACCTATGTGTCTCGCCCCTGTACATCCGTAATATCTCTCCGCGCCAATATATATATATATGTGCGTTTTTATGTGTTTTATTTATATTTGCCGCCAGTCTTTCCTCCTGACCCGACTGTGTCACAAATAAAACCCTCATTTTGCCCATTCGTGAGAGCCCGCGTTTCATCTGTTTGCCGAAACATTCCACTGTTCTTCTTCCGCCACCCTATGTGTTTATCCCAGTCAACCATGTATCCGTCGTCCCTGCCTCCATCTGAGTCAGTCCTCTCTGGTATTTTATGGATTTTGCAGGTTTCAAGATAGCTGGAAGACATTTTAATCCGCTGCCGCTATTACAAAGATTCGGGGCCCATGAAATATGTTTTCCTGAGGTGAAATTTAATGCAAGAGGCTGAGAACTGGTACGTGAAATGACCGCCATTAAAGAAGACACAGATATGGATTCTTAGAACCCTCCAGAGAAATTCGCCCCGCAGTTAAGATCCAGAATTCAAATCCAAAGTTAAAGGGCCGAGAGTACAGTACAGGAAGGCAGATTATCTCCAGTCTCTTACGGCATCAGATTTTCCCTCCGCTAAAAGCATCACATTGTATATATTTTATTATTTATGTCTTGAATATAAGGAGATTTTTATCTCCCAGCATTTATTTCTTTAGACAGATTGTTAGGTGTATTCATTTATAGCTAGTCATTCATAGAGAAGGCGTGAATGTTTTCCGCCATGTTATTCAAATTGAGTCATTAATTGTGCCTCGTCTCCCTCCTCCTCTAGAAGTTTCTGTCTTCTCTATAAATACTCAAAAATAAGACATTGTAAGGGTTCCAGATTTCTGTCAGCAAACTGTGCAGTGAGAAGACTACTGTATTCATCTTGTAATATTTCTGTATGAAGTTTCAGAGCCCGTAGGGTCTCAGTGAGGAGGGGTTATAACTGTATTGAGGATTCTGGTCTTTGGTATCTCACAGTATGTAACTTTTCTTATGTGTTAATACATTATTTCTTTTCATGCAATTTGTCTTCTTGTATCATGTTCTAGAATGCGAGTGGCTCACTAGTTTGCAGTAAGGATTCATCTTAAGTGGTGCCCTTTCTGGAATTGGTCAAGCGCTTTAAATAGGCCTAGTCATGATATGTTGTTCCATGTTCACTACTTCCATATTTTCTGCTATATTAGTGACTTAAGGATTCGTAAATTGGTGCGCCCTTATGCCTGCTAATATCTTCTTATGATTCCTCACTGCACTCACTTCCTGATATCTGATTTCTATGATATATTAGTTGAATCGGCCCTCTTTACAGTAAGCGGTCTCTTAACTGTCTGATGCTTTCATGCTGAAGTTTTACATGATGTTCTTACATTACTCTTATCTTTGTATCAGCTTCTGAGAGGGAATGGTCCCATTCAAAATCTAATTTCCTTGTTTAGAACAAGAGATAGTAAGTGAGTTCTTGGACTGACAACCCAAACTAAAAGGGCTCCTTGCTATATTAAGATGTCCTAGGCACTGGTCTATGGCAACTCTAGACTGTCTCTAGGGGGGTGACAAAATCATCCACAACATCTTTCTGGCGCCGTTGCCGGGGACACGAATTCAAGAATATCTGTTTCCCTGGGTTCGACATCTTATTTTCACTCTCTAATCAGGTGAGCACAGAGAGGTGAAGAGTTGCAGATTTCTCACCTTGGCGACTCCACTGGTCTTTGATTGATAAATTGTATTGGAAGTCCTGGCTTCCCGGAAGCCTCATTTGAGGTCGGATACCTCCCACCCGAAAACACCCGTGTCTGACCCGGAAAATATCATTCATAAAAGAGCTTGGAAAGAGAAGAAGACAGTTCGTTCCGAAAATCCTGAATATTCCGTTGAAGATCATCCGCCCTCTTCTTCTCAAGAAGTTAGAACAGAAAAACCCGAGTTTCGCTAAGAAACTCCACGTAGAGGAATTACCTGGATTGAAGGAGAATCTCATCCTGCTTTCGAGGCTGAAGAAATTAAAGAGGTCACAGAAGTAGCTGCTGTTAACCGTGAGTTATTCCCATCTACACCTCAGGCTTCTGTGCAATATATTCCCATTGTTATTCATACTCCACTTCCTCCTACTCCTCTCCCTTCATCTGTATCTCAAATTTTTGTGCAACCCCCGCCTCCCCCAATGGCCAATGTTCCTGCTTTTCTATTAAATAAATATGCTCCTCTGGCCTTGCCCCAAGTGCTAAATGATATGCCACAAGATTACTTGAAGATTTTGCCAAGATTTAATGGTGAGAATGAAGTTGATGCTCAGAAGCACCTCAAGACCTTCTGCTCCTTTACAGAGAACTTAAATGTTGAGCATCTGGATGTGGTCCTGAGGTTATTTGTGCAATCCCTGGAAGGTGAAGCCAGAAAATGGTTCAAGACATTGGCAAACCATTCAATCACCACTTGGGACCAGATGGAGAACGCTTTTCTCAGGAAGTGGGGAGAAAATAAAGATCACGGGCAGAGCCTCGTTGAATTCAATACACTAAAGAAGAAACATAACAAGGGGGTGGCAGAATTTATCAAAAGGTTTAATAAACTATATCTGAACCTTCCTGCTGATATGAAACCTCAACAAGCTGCTGCCAAAGTTGTTTTCATAGAAGCTTTTGACTCTAATTTCGGTTTCTCTCTGCGGGAAAGAATGCCTGTCACCCTGGATGATGCTCAGACAGATGCTCTAGAGTTGGAGGCAAATTTTACTGCCACTGGGAAGTTAAAAGGAAAAATTGAACAGGAAACTAGAAGAAAAGGAAAAGAAGAGGTCTCTACCTCTAATCAAGAAAAGGATTCAGATAAAATGGATGAGATAAGCAAGATGATAAAGAAGATGGTCAAGATGGAGCTGGAAGCTAAAAATGCAGCTCCCAAGAACTACTACAATGCTCCAAACAGAGGATATAATCCCCAGTATAAGAGACCACCTCTCCAGATATTGTCGAGAGAGACAAAGGAACAACAAGATCAGGTACCTCATCCCTTGTACCTGGAAGGACCAGTAGATGACTCCACTGGAGATGCAGCTTATGGATTAGAGGATTCCAATCTGGCCTTTTCAAATAATGATGATATGGAGTGCCCCCTGCAAGAAGAAGACGAAGAAGCAGAGATTGACCATTACTGCAAGCAATTTGCTGATTTCATGGAAGCACAATTCAACGTCAAATATGATCTCAGATCCTCAAGGAAGAGGACCAGAACTCAGGAGCAAGAAGAAGAAGGACCACCTCAGAAAGAGGCATCTGCTCAGAAGGAGCCAGCAAAAAAGAAAGGCATAGAAAAAGGTAAGAACCTTCTGAACACCCCCTTGCAGTCTAATGATCAGTTTCCCTCCTCTTCTGAACTAGCAAGTCCTCCTAATGCTGAGCCAGTGTCAAAAGAAATTAAGTCTTCAGTTGAAAATAGGGAGTCCAAAGAAGTAATGATAGAAAGGCCCATATCTGCTTTCAATTTGCAAAAATAACTTGAGAAGATCAAGATTCCTGTCCCTCTGACTGAGTTATTAAAACAGCCCGCATATCAGTCTCAAGTTACCTCTTTCATTCTTCCCCCTGAACTACCAATTGCACCTCATAGTTTAAATCTTCAAGAAGAAAGACCCATGGTAGTCTTTGGCCCACATGTCGAGGAGATAGACCCCTCTACTCCTCCCTTTTATGTGTCCCTAGTCGTTCATGACTTGCTGCTACACAATTGTATGTTAGATTCTGGGGCTTCCCATAATCTTATGCCTTTGTCTGTCATGGAGCAACTAGGACTGCAAATTACAAGACCATACAAAGATTTATATTCATTTGATTCTAAAAGGGTAAAATTCTTGGGAATGATTAAAGACTTAGTGGTCAATTTGGCTCAAATCCCAGCAAAGAGTGTGGTCATGGATATTCTGGTTGCTGATATCCCAGCCTGTTTTGGCATGCTGTTGTCAAGGTCATGGGGTACCAAGATTGGGGGATCAATCAAATTGGATTTAACATATGCTACTGTCCCAGTCTTTGGAGGTCAGGAAAGGAGGTTATATAGGGAGACAAGATTTGTTAAAATGGTAACTAATGCCGACTGCTCAGACAATTCTCCAGTTTATAACAAAGAGGGAGACTTTTCATGTTTAATGTTGGAAGAAAATCAAGATTATGAACATGAGCCCCTTTTTTGTCAGTTCCAGGCTGAGCAGCCTAAAGAAGAGCAGGAATCAGGACTTTGGACTTTACATTTTGACGGAGCTAATTCTAGAGAAGGCAATGGAGCTGGGGTATTATTGATTTCCCCTACAGGGAGATGGGTGCCACTGTCCTTTAAGCTGGAGTATGAAGCTACAAACAATGTAGTTGAATACGAGGCACTATTATTGGGACTGCAGACAGCTAAAAACATGGGCATCCAATATCTGAAAGTGTTTGGAGATTCTGAACTAGTGGTGAGACAGATTAGGAATGAATGCCAAACTAAACACCCACGGCTCAGAGCATATAGAAATGAAGTATGGGACATGATGGAAAACTTCTTTTTAGCATTTAAAATACAGTTCATGCCCCGGGAGCAAAACAGAATAGCCGATTCTCTCGCTGTAGCTGCCAGTATATTCCGTCCTCCTCAGAATCCACTGTTAAGATATGAAGTGGAGGTACGGTACAGACCATCCATTCCAGACAATATAAAGCATTGGCAGGTGTTCGAAGATGATGAACAGATGAAAAGATTCATGGAAACGGTGGGAGAATTCACAAATATGGAAATTGATGATAATGAGGAAGAGGAAGTTGAAAACATTGCAGAAAATAAATGGGAGGAAAACATAGCAGGAAATAGAGTGTTGCAGCTGAAAGGAAATGTTATACCTAGGGGATTGGTGCCTCTAGAAAGATTTTTCAATAAAGATGATGTTCCTTTGCAGCCAAACAAAATAACAGAAGAAGATCAAGTGGGAGATTTGAATCTGGGTACTCCTACTGATCCCAAAATGATCAAATTATCTAAAAGAGTCCCAGAAGAATACAAGGAAAAGTACTTGAAATTATTTCAGTCTTATAAAGATGTTTTTGCCTGGTCCTATCAGGACCTAAAAACTTTTGATGTAAATATAATACAACATAAGATTCCACTGAGGGAAGATGCGAAGCCGTACAAGCAGAAGCTCCGACAGATGAACCCCTTGCTGCTTCCCTCAATTGAAAAAGAAATTAAGAAATTACTGAAGGCCAAGATAATTGTACCATTAAGATACTCCGAATGGGTGGCAAATCTTGTTCCTGTTAGGAAGAAGAATGGAGAAATAAGGCTGTGTGTAGACTTCAGGAATTTGAATAGAGCATCTCTAAAAGATAATTATCCACTGCCTAAAATGGACCACATCCTGCAGAAAGTAGTGGGAGCATCCAAAATGTCAATGATGGATGGGTTTTCTGGTTATAATCAGGTGGCTGTTTTCCCAGAAGATCAGAAGAAAACTGCATTTACTACACCATGGGGAACCTTTATGTACGCTCGGATGCCATTTGGATTAATCAATGCAGGAGCTACTTTTCAAAGGGCAATGGACATAGCCTTTGTCGGAGAACAGGACAAGTTTTTGGTAGTATATCTTGATGATATCACAGTGTTTTCAAAGAATGATGATGAGCATATTGAGCATTTGAGAAGAACTTTTGAGAAATGCAGAAGGTATGGCCTGTCTCTTAATCCTCAAAAATCTTTATTTGCATTAGATGAAGGTAAACTTTTAGGGCACATTGTAACAAAGGATGGTGTGAAAATTGACCCTAAGAGAGTTGAAGTAATAAACAGTATTCCTTTGCCAAGGAATAAAAAGGAGGTACAGGTGTTTTTGGGTCGAATAATTTTTTTGAGAAGATTCATTCCTAACTATGCTGAGATAGTTAGGCATATAACCAATATGTTGAAAAAGGACAATGAAGTTAAGTGGTCCAAGGAGTCTAGAGATGCATTTACAAGGATAAAACAGGCATTTGCTGAAGCTCCTGTGTTAGCAGGGCCAGACTACAAAAATCCATTTATGATATTTTCATTTGCTTCACCTCATACAATTGCTGGAGTGTTATTGCAGAAAAATGAAGAGGGATATGAACAGCCCATAGCATTCTTCAGTCAGGTGCTGTATGATGCTGAATTGAAATATAATATATTGGAGAAGCAAGCATATGCCCTGGTAAAGTCCCTTAAAGCTTTTAGAGTTTATATTTTGCAATCTCATATTACTGCTTATGTTCCCACAGCAGCTGTAAAAGACATTCTAGTTCAGGGAGACAGTGAAGGCAGAAGGGGAAGATGGATTGCAAAAATTCAGGAGTATGATTTGGATATAAGGCCTACTAAATTGATCAAAGGAGAGGGACTTGCCAAAATGTTATCTGAATCTAATCATCAAGCTCTGGGCATTAACTTATCCATGGTAGCAAATGAAGAATCAGAAAAAGAAGAGGAACAACAAGGACTAGAAATGGCCACTCAAAAGATACATGTGAAATATCTAACTAGTCCTTGGTATAAAGAAATTGTTGAATATCTTTTAACACTTAGTTGTCCATCGGGCTGTGACAAAGTAAAGTACAGAGCTATAAGGATGAAATCTCAGAAATACGTCATTGCCAATGGACATCTCTATTGGAGAGACCCTCTAGGTATACTGCTGCTATGCCTCACAGAAGATGAAGTGTAGAATATAATGATAGAATTTCATGAGGGCATATGTGGAGGACATTACAGCTGGAGGGCTACAGCACATAAGATCTTGAGGGATAGTTTTTACTGGCCAAAATTATATTCAGATACTTTTGCTTGGATCAGAGCATGTGACAAGTGCCAAAGGTTTGCAGAAAGACAGAAATTAGCAGCATTGCCCCTAATCCCAATTCATGTAAATGAGCCATTCCAGAAATGGGGATTAGATTTTATAGGAGAGATACATCCCCCATCCAGTGGCCAACATAAATGGATATTGACAGCCACAGACTATTTCACGAAATGGGTGGAAGCCGTACCTACCAGAAAGGCTACAGATGCTGTAATAATGAATTTCATAGAAGACAATATCATATCTAGGTTTGGCTGTCCTGCAAGAATTGTAACTGACAATGCACAGGCCTTCAAGTCTGCCAGGTTCGTAAAGTTATGCCAAAGATATAACATTATCCTGACTCATTCTACAGCATATTATCCACAGGGAAATGGTCTAGCTGAGTCATCCAACAAAACCCTGGTGAGAGCCCTGAAGAAAACAATAGCTGAAAATCAGAAAAACTGGGACTCTCAATTGAAGTTTGCTCTATGGGAAAATAGAATAACCAGCAAAAGAGCAACAGGGAAATCTCCTTATGAGCTGGTGTATGGCAGAGCAGCTATGTTCCCTTTGCAATTGGCATTACCAGTGGCTCGTTTTATGCAGGAAAACCAAGAAGAACCAGATGATATGATCAGAAAAATTAATCAGCTGGTAGAATTGGAGGAAACAAGGAACCAGGTAGATCAGAGATTAATAGAATACCAGGAAAAAATGAAGAAGGTCTTTGATCAGCACACAAAGGATAGAATGTTCCAAATTGGGGACCTGGTTCTTAGATGGGATGTTCGTAGAGCAGAAAAGGGCAAGCATGCTAAATTCGATCCATTATGGTTTGGGCCATTCAAAATAGTAAAGCTGGGAAGAAACAACACTTTCTATTTAGAAAATCTACAGGGTGATTTGTTGGATGCTCCCGTGAATGGCCAATTCCTCAAGCCATATTTTCAATTCTGACCTAGGAGGAGAATGCCAGATTGTATATACTGTATATAAATGGTTTTGGTTTTTATTTCTATTAAGGAAAAAATGCTGATAATTACCTGAAGCAGAAGCGCAGAGGAAATTGAGCAGCGGAGTAAAATATTGAACGGTCTGCGTGTTCTCGACATGCTCGAGGATGAACATGCCGTCCCCAGATGGAGCCGATGTTGTACATATTCCCTTCTCCATTTAAACTTTGACCACCAGCTCCTCTAAAATCCATTTCCAATGTTTTCGTGGTCAAAAACCCCCCCCCATATCATGCTCGTCGCCACCTTCTCCGCCTCAAAATATATTGCTCAAATGATTAAAAACCCGCAATTTAAATCTGTTTAGCCGAAAGCCCCCCAAGTCCTTAGCCCGCTTGCTGTTGTCGTCACATGAACGGAGGCCGGAGACCGCAAGCCAAAAAGAAAAGGGGCCTATCGTTCAAATGATCGGGCGCAATGGTGGCCGTCCGATTTAATTAAATCAACGGCGCGACAATCGTCAAGTAGGAGGGCCCCATGCACGCCTAAAACCAGCAGTATACCCCCGCACCACTCTCATCGGCAAGGCGGTATTTACTGCGGGGGTAGCGATGCCACAAATCTTCTGCCACGTGTCCTCAGTACGGGCGGAAAACCACTCCTCCCCCGCGCGTTAAAGGTCGTCCCATCGCCGGGCAGTGGAATTCGTTGGAGCCGTTGGATCCACCAAGCCTGATTTGACGGTGGATTTTCTCCGGAGTTGCTCGCCTGTTATTTCGTCTCCGCCGTATTATATGGCCCGCCACCGTGTCATTTTCACCCACTTCCACCCGTTAGTTCCTCCGCCACGTTGTCTCCCCACTTGTCACTCATGCGCCTATGTGTCTCGCCCCCGTACATCCGTAATATTTCTCCGCGCCAATATATATATATATATATATATGTGCGTTTTTATGTGTTTTATTTATATTTGCCGCCAGTCTTCCCTCCCGACCCGACTGTGTCACAAATAAAACCCTCATTTCGCCCATTCGTGAAAGCCCGCGTTTCATCTGTTTGCCGAAACATTCCACTTTTCTTCTTCCGCCACCCTATGTGTTTATCCCAGTCAACCGTGTATCCGTCGTCCCCGCCTCCATCTGAGTCAGTTCTCTCTGATATTTTATGGATTTTGCAGGTTTCAAGATAGCTGGAAGACATTTTAATCCGCTGCCGCTATTACAAAGGTTCGGGGCCCATGAAATATGATTTCCTGGGGTGAAATTTAATGCAAGAGGCTGAGAACTGGTACGTGAAATGATCGCCATTAAAGAAGACACATATATGGATTCTTAGAACCCTCCAGAGAAATTCGCCCCGCAGTTAAGGTCCAGAATTCAAATCCAAAGTTAAAGGGCCGAGAGTACAGTACAGGAAGGCAGATTATCTCCAGTCTCTTACGACATCAGATTTTCCCTCCGCTAAAAGCATCACATTGTATATATTTTATTATTTCTGTCTTGTATATAAGGAGATTTTTATCTCCCAGCATTTATTTCTTTAGACAGATTGTTAGGTGTATTCATTTATAGCTAGTCATTCATAGAGAAGGCGTGAATGTTTTCCGCCATGTTATTCAAATTGAGTCATTAATTGTGCCTCGTCTCCCTCCTCCTCTAGAAGTTTCTGTCTTCTCTATAAATACCAAAAAATAAGACATTGGAAGGGTTCCAGATTTCTGTCAGCAAACTGTGCAGCGAGAGGACTTCTGTATACATTTTTGTAATATTTCTGTATGAAGCTTCAGAGCCCGTAGGGTCTCAGTGAGGAGGGGTTATAATTGTATTGAGGATTCTGGTCTTTAGTATCTCACAGTATGTAATTTTCTCTCATGTGTTAATACAATATCTCTTTTCACGCTATTTATCTTCTTGTATCATGTTCTAGAATGCGAGTGGCTCACTAGTTTGCAGTAAGGATTCATCTTAAGTGGTGCCCTTTCTGGAATTAGTCAAGCGCTTTAAATAGGCCTAGTCATGATATGTTGTTCCATGTTCACTCTTTCCATATTTTCTGCTATATTAGTGGCTTAAGGATTCGTAAATTGGTGCGCCCTTATGCCTGCTAATATCTTCTTATGTTTCCTCACTGCACTCACTTCCTGATATCTGATTTCTGTGATATATTAGTTGAATCGGCCCTCTTTACAGTAAGCGGTCTCTTAACTGTCTGATGCTTTCATGCTGAAGTTTTACATGATGTTCTTACATTACTCTTATCTTTGTATCAGCTCTGAGAGAGATTGGTCCCATTCAAAACTAGTTTCCTTGTTTTAAACAAGAGATAGTAAGTGAGTTCTTGGACTGACAACCCAATCATAAAGGACTCCTTGCTATATTAAGATGTCCTAGGCACTGGTCTATGGCAACTCTAGGCTGTCTCTAGGAGGGTGACAAAATCATCCACAACATCTTTCTGGCGCCGTTGCCGGGGATCGAATTCAAGAATATCAGTTTCCCTGGGTTTTCGACAAATTGTTTTCACTCTCTAATCAGGTGAGCACAGAGAGTTGAAGAGTTGCAGATTTCTCACCTTGGCGACTCCACTGGTCTTTATTTGATAAATTTTATTGGAAGTCCTGGCTTCCCGGAAGCCCCATTTGAGGTCGGATACCTCCCAGCCGAAAACACCTGTGTCTGACCCGGAAAAGATCATTCATAAAAGAGCTTGGAAAGAGAAGAAGTCAGTTCGTCCCGAAAATCCTGAATATTCCGTTGAAGATCATCCACCCTCTTCTTCTCAAGAGGTTAGAACAGAAAGACCCAAGTTTTACTCAGAAACTCCACGTAGAGGAATTACCTGGATTGAAGGAGAATCTCATCCTGCTTTCGAGGCTGAAGAAATTAAAGAGGTCACAGAAGTAGCCGTCGTTAACCGTGAGTTATTCCCATCTACACCTCAGGCTTCTGTGCAATATATTCCCATTGTTATTCACACTCCACTTCCTCCCACTCCTCTCCCTTCATCTGTATCTCAAATTGTTGTGCAACCCCCGCCTCCCCCAATGGCCAATGTTCCTACTTTTCTATTAAATAAATATGCTCCTCTGGCCTTGCCCCAGGTGTTAAATGATATGCCACAAGATTACTTGAAGATTTTGCCAAGATTTAATGGTGAGAGTGAAGCGGACGCTCAGAAGCACCTCGAGACCTTCTGCTCTTTTGCAAAGAACTTAAATGTTGAACATCTGGATGTGGTCCTGAGGTTGTTCGTGCAATCCTTGGAAGGTGAAGCTCGAAAATGGTTCAAGACATTGGCAAACCATTCAATCACCACCTGGGACCAGATGGAGAATGCTTTTGTCAGGAAGTGGGGAGAAAAGAAAGATCAAGGGCAGTGCCTCGTTGAATTCAATACGCTAAAGAAGAAACACAATGAGGGAGTGGCAGAATTTATCAAAAGGTTTAATAAATTATATCTGAACCTTCCCGCTGATATGAAACCCCAACAAGCTGCAGCCAAAGTTGTTTTCATAGCCGCTTTTGATTCCGATTTCGGTTTTTCTCTGCGGGAAAGAATGCCTGTCACCCTGGATGATGCTCAGACAGATGCTCTAGAGTTGGAGGCAAATTTTGCTGCCACTGGGAAGTTAAAAGGAAAAATGGAACAGGAGACTAGAATAAAAGGCAAAGAAGAGGTTTCTACCTCTAATCAAGAAAAGGATTCAGATAAAATGGATGAGATAAGCAAGATGATAAAGAAGATGGTCAAGCTAGAACTGGAAGCTAAGAATGCAGCTCCCAAAAACTATTATAATGCTCCAAACAGAGGATATAATCCTCAGTACAGAAAGCCTCCATTGCAGATATTGCCAAGGGAAGCGAAAGAACAGCAAGATCAGGTACCTCATCCCTTGTACCTGGAAGGACCAGCAGATGACTCCGCTGGAGATGCAGCTTATAGACTAGAAGATTCAAATCTGGCTTTTTCAAATAATGATGATATGGAGTGCCCCCTACAAGAAGAAGACGAAGAAGCAGAGATTGACCATTACTGCAAGCAATTTGTTGATTTCATGGAAGCACAATTCAACGTCAAATATGATCTCAGATCCTCAAGGAAGAGGACCCGAACTCAGGAGCAAGAAGAAGAGCCACCTCGAGAGGAAACATCCGCTCAAAAGGAACCAGCAACAAAGAAGAATGCGGAAAAAGGTAAGAACCTCCTGAATACCCCCTTGCAGTCTAATGATCAGATTCCCTGATCTTCTAAACTAGTCGGTCCTCCTAATGCTGAGCCAGTGTCAAAAGAAATCAAATCTTTAGTCGAAAATAAGGAGTCCAAAGAAGTCAGAAGTAATGATAGAAAGGCCCATATCTGAATTTGCAAAAGAACTTGAGAAGACTGCATTCCCGTCCCTCCGACCGAGTTATTAAAATGTACTCTCGCATATCACTGGGTTGCTTCTTTCATTCTTCCCCCGATTTCCCGAACTACCAATTGCACCTCGGAGAAGTTTAAATCTTCAAGAAGAAAGACCCATGGTAGTCTTTGCTCCACATGTCGAGGAGATAGACTCTACTCCTCCCTTTTATGTGTCCCTAGTCATTCATGACTTGCCGATACACAATTCTATGTTAGATTCTCGCTTCCCATCTTATGCCTTTGTCTCTCACAGAGCAACTAGGACTGCAAATTACAAGACCATACAAAGACCTATATTCATTTGATTCTAAAAGAGTTAAATGCTTGGGAATGATTAAAGATTTAGTGGTCAATTTGGCCCAAATCCTAGCAAAGAGTGTGGTCATGGATATTGTGGTTGCTGATATCCCAGCCCGCTTTGGCATGCTGTTGTCAAGGTCCTGGGGTACAAAAATTGGTGGGTCAATCAAATTGGATTTG